>MDKI01028359.1:0-24541 GCA_005239505.1 Nicotiana paniculata | reverse complement strand
ATATATATATATATACTCGACCTGGCCTCGTCACTACTCTACCGAGGTCAGGCTTGATACTTACTGAGTACCACCGTGGTGTACTCATACTGCACTTCTGCACATCTTTTGTGCAGAACTAGGTACTATGGATCGGGTATTTTGATACTTACGCTCGGTATGACTGGAGACTTCAAGGTGTACCTGTTGGACGTTCGCAGGCTCTGAAGTCACTTTCTGTTGTATTTATTCCATTGTTTCATCTACTTCCAGAACATTGATGTATTTATTATGTATAACTACTCTTAGAAAGGCTTATGACTTGTACTACCGGTTTTGAGAATTGTAAATTTATAGAGAATTCAATTTCTAAAGTTGTTAGACGCTACTTAATTATTGTTATCCAGTGTATGTTCGTCTTACCTAGTCTCTAAGACTAGGTGTCATCACGATATCCAACGTAAAAAAAATTGGACCGTGACATTGAGATTTTAAATTTAAATAATTTTATTATCTTTTTATAAAAATAATATTTTTTCCGGATAATCTGTGTCCATAATAAGCAAATAAAATCTGAATATCAAATACTATTATAAGTGTATAAAATTCAATTTCTAACAAAATTCAATTACTATTATAAAAAGCTAGTTTGAAAGAAATAACTTTATGCATGTATCGCAACAAGCAAAAGGATAAGTACCTGCATTAAGCAAATGCACATGAATTACCTGATAATATATTATCATAGTATTATTGTCTTGCATGATTTCTGATTATTGAATTGCACTGTTATTTGTGGGAAATCAACCAACTTTAATTACTTGACTACATTTTTTGTCAAATATTCATTAAAGTGTTGTAACTTATAAGTAACGTTTACGTAGTTTCTTAATGTCCATTTTACTTTAAGAAATCGATTCCAAAATTCACTTCTAAATTCTCGCATAAAGGTAGTACATAAAACTTATCAGACAAGAAATTTAGTTTTTTTTCCAAGAGAATAAGAAGGAAAAAAAAAATTCAAGTAAATAACAAGAGTAGGAAACAACTTGCTGAGGTGGAATCCAATTAACACGATAATCTATATCTAGATTTCATATATGTAACTACAAACCCAAAGCAGTAGTAGTTCGACACAAAAACATTTTTTTTTAATGTTAGTTCTTTCTCCAAAATCTTTTAGTTGTACAACCTAGATTGTCCGTATTTTTGGGAGGCCGGATTAATTTATCAATGGAATTAACCATCGTAAGCAGCTAATATGCAAACTCCCAAGTTTAATCTCAGCATGGCATTCGATGCCTGGCCTTTTATTGTTCTCAACTTCGCCCATTCAATTTTACTCGAGTTAATTTTATTCATGGTCATTGAACTTTTGTGTTTGTTATCTAAAAGTCATTTTTTTTTGTTACGTAAAAATCATTTAATTTTGTATTCATTACAGAAAAGTGACTTTTCTTTCTTTTGTTACACAAAAATCATTTTATTTTTCTCTAGTTATCACGAAAGTTACATTTTTACTTGAAAAGTCTATTATGCCCTTGATATTATATAAATCTTCATATTTATGTAACACCTTCTATGTTATATACTATAATATATTTTTACATATTATTTATAAATAAAATAACTTAATATTATTTTTATAATATATTCCTATATTTAATTTTTTCTTAACGTTAATTTTCAAAATATATTAGTAGCATTATTAAATTTATCAGTTTAACATATAATAGTAGAGAAATAAATCGACAAGTACATTTTCGGGAGAAAATTCGCAGGTAAACAAAGAAAATGAGGAAAAAAATCATATGTTAATCTGAAGGAAAATCACTAGGTAGCTCTACATACGAATTTAGCTGAGGATATTTTCTTGAGGATTTACCTGGGCAATTGATTTTTTGGGAAATTATACTATTAGAAATTCGGAAAAAATCGTCCAAAAAAATTGACCAAAGTTGGTCGGTAATGGCTAATAACCGTCCAAAACGTGACCATTAACGTGTGGTCGGTATTTTGAAGGTCGGAAGGGCATACCGACCAACGTTTGTTGGAAATAACAATTAAATTCGAAAAAAATTATTGCTAAAAAAAAGTTCTTTATAACGCTATTAATATATCTTGAAAATTAAAGCTAGAAAAAATTAAATATACGAATATATTATAAAAATAATAAATAAAATAATATATATTATATAGTATATAATATAGAAGGTATTACATAAATATGAAGGTTTATATGATATCAAGGGCATAATAGACTTTTCAAGTAAAAATGTGACTTTTGTGATAACTAGAGCAAAGTAAAATAATTTTTGTGTAACAAAAGAAAGAAAAGTGACTTTTGGATAATGAACACAAAGTTGAATGATTTTTACGTAACAAAAAAAAAATGTGACTTTTGGATAACAAACACAAAAGTTCATTGGACCTGGATAAAATTATCTCAATTTTACTCCATGTGGTTCAGTTTATTTGATTTTTTTACTTTTTTTTTCTGTCCACAATCTTTGATTTTTTAAGATACCAAGAAGAAATTAACTTCTTTTTTTCAAAGTTTCCCCTTGAAGTAAAGAGTCTAGGAGTATTTAATATTTTCAATGAACAAATTAAGATTAATATGATTATTTTTATTGTTCAAAAAATTAATTAAAGTGAACCAGGGGGGATATGATTTTATCTGCACTTTGCGGCGGTCCCAAAAAAAATTGAAGGGTTTGTTAATGTTTTTTTTTTTTTGGTTGTAAATTTAGTCGACAAAGAGATAAAAATTTCACATTTATGTCTATGAATTAATCAAATCACAAGTATGAACATTGTTGTAGACATCAAAAGGTTACTGATCAAGACTCCCCACATTTGGCCGAGATCATGTTGGTTACTTACGAGACAAAGCTCATTTATGTTGTTCAATTCCAAGAGTCCATTAGGGCTGCTTGGAGTTTATTCTATCCCAACTCCTAGCTCACACTTTTAAAATGGTTATATATTTTCTTTGAAAGCATTTTGAAAATTCTGTAAACTTGAAATATTCATAAAAAGATAAAGACAACAAATAATATCTTTTTCAAAACAGAAGTGATCAAGAGACGTTTCTCAAGATCAACTCGAAATGCAATCGGAGTATGCTTCTTGACAAATAAATACGTCAAGAAGATCCACACAAATTCTTTGCTCGAGAGTTACGCCACTTTGGCCCTTGATTGAAGAAACAAGGAGTGATTAAGAGAAGTTCTTCCTCGTGATCGATCCGAAATACTGCCTGACTCTCATAGAGATCAAATATTGTGAGGAGCTCCACATCATTTTATGTTCGAGAAATACGTTGCTTGAGTACTCGAATCATAGAGACAATAGAAGAATAAAAAAAACAAACAGAATTATACTCACAGTTGATTTATAAAATTATATCTTTTATTTTTGTGAATGTAGTTAATTTTTCATAATTTAAAAAATTGTTAAAACCATTGTATCTGATTAGTTCCAACACTCTGTATATCACCAATTTCTTATAAACAATTGATAATGGAAAAGAATCATATTATAAGGAATTTAACTAAGATCCTGTTTGGATTGGTTAAATTTAAGTAATTTTTTAAGCACCAAATACTGCAAAGCACTTTTTAAGTGCTGAAACTTATTTTATAAAAATATTTTTGTTAAAATGACTGAAATATTCTTAAACCACTACCACTATAAATGAACTAACTGGTCCAAGATTTTCTTGTTCTAATTGATTCAAATACAAAATAATTTATAAGTCAATTGAGAATATTTTTGACATAATAAAAATTCCAACAAGACTCTAATTTTGGCTGTTGACGTTATGGTTAAGGGGATTTCTCTATTCATTGAAGAGGTGTTGGAGCTATTTTGTTTTCTAACCTAAAAGGTTAAAGGGGTAAATGAAATCTTCTCTAATTTATACCAATATAATTAAAGTGATAATAAAGATCAAAACTGAAAAAGTTTAAACCAAAATATGGTCTGCTCGTGGCACAGTTTCCTCCATAGTATATTCTGACCCTCGTGTTAATTAGATTGGTGACAGGTGGTGCCAAAGGTTTATTGGTTTAAAAGAATTTGCATATATGAATAATGTACATTACTTCCCGTAGATACTTGTTATGAAGGCTTTAAATGAACTTGGTTTCATTCCCTAAGTTAAATGAACAATTACAATCGAAAAGATGAAGAACGAACAACTGAAAAGAAGGGAGTCAACAGCTATGGAGAAAAAACAGATGAGCAAGAAGAAATAAATAGATTTGTTGTAAAACCTATTGTATTTAAGATGTCTACTACTTTCATCCATGATGTAAATAACCTCTCGTTACTCATCACTATTATGATTGTAACTCCCACATTTCCATAATCCCTCCTCAGGAATATGTAGCTCAAACTAACAATATAAAACAAGAAGATAACTAGAATAAGAGAAGAAGAGATAACGTTCTTATTTCATCAAGTGTTTTCCAAGTGTATCCTATATCACATTTCATGTCTTTATTTATACTATTACATAAAAAGTTACAAAAGGATTGTCATCAACGTGACATTAACAATTGAGATCATGACCAACATTTCTTAAAACGTTATCGGCACCAAGTCTTTAACCTCAAGGTTAAACTCTAATCTTCTCCAAGTTAAGTTCCCACTCTTCTAACGCAAGCTAAGGTATATACTTTTAACTAATCATTTTCATATTTCATTTAGTTTCCATGACTTTCTTTTACACTCAAATACCTACATATTGAAACGATAATTGGTTGTACTAGTCAGTCCTACTTTTGCGACTTTACTGTTTTTGTTTTTCGAATAATCTGAAAGTTATTTACTTAACAAAATAATATTGACTATGACTACAAATTGTAGTAGTAGTAACATTTAGTCACAAACTCTTTCGCCAATATCCTTATATTTGGCATCTATCAGTAGTTGAAAGAAAAGTTGAGATGGCGAACTTAACACAGATTTTTATACTATTGTCGTTACTGCAAAACGGCAACTCTTAACACATAGTATTTGAGTTACAACATGATTTATATTAATATTTGTAAAAGATAATGTGAAGTTCTTATAAGCTTAACTAGCCTATTGGGATATTATTTGTGTGGAAACTATTTGTTTTAAAAAAAGGTACTTATTCTTTTTGGAATTATTAATCATATAGTTTATATAGGTCACACTTTTATAATTAAGTCAAATTATTTATTTATGGTATTATCCTAATGATTTTTAATTATGTATCTTCTTTGATGGTTTTTACTATGTCGAATTTGTCAAAGCTTGAGTTTGTGGCACTTGACATTTCTGGAAAGAATTACCTATCATCGGTTCTCGATGTCGAGATTCACTTAGCTGCTAAAGGTCTTGGTGACACCATTACTCAGGGTAATGAGGCATCAAGCCAGGACAAAGCGAAGACCATGATTTTCCTTCGTCATCATTTGGATAATGTTTGAGGGTTGAATATTTGACAGTGAAAGATCCACTTGAATTGTGAACTGGCCTGAAGGAAAGGTATGATCACCTTAAGGCTACGGTATTGCCAAGGGCTCCATATGAATGGATGCATTTACGGTTGCAAGATTTTAAGACCGTAAGTGAGTATAACTTTGTTGTATTTCAAATAACTTCCCAATTGAAATTATGTGGGGATGTTATGAATGATGAGGATTTGTTTGAAAAGGCTCTTACGACTTTTCATGCCTCAAATATGGTATTACAACAGCAATACCGTGAAAAGGGTTTTAAAAAATATTCTGAATTGATCTCATGCCTTCTGGTGACTGAGCAACATAACACCCTTTTGCTGAAATATCATGGAAGCCGTCCCGCAGGGTTAGCTCCGCTTCCTGAAGAAAATATGATAGCGAGACGTGATAAGTCTGGAAAAAGACAGTATAATTATCATGGCCATATGAATCTACGTGGGTATGGCAATGGCAAGAGACGATATAATAATTGTCATCGTGGTAGTCATGGAAAATGAGAGAACAATATGGGTTCTCAAAATAATTCTTCAAGAGGCAAAAGCAATAACTGTCACCGCTGTGGCATGAAAGATCATTGGAAAATTGAATGTCGTGCACCTGAGAATTTTGTCAGGCTTTATCAAAACTCCATCAAAAGAAAGGAAAATAATGTTTGAGCATCTTCTCTTAATGCCCCAGTGGATTCTCACTTTACCTTTAAAAATAATTTTGAGACAGGTCCTTCAAACAAAAATGATGACAATGCCGAGGCAAATCATGCTTTGAGTTATGATGATTTTGAAGGTGTAACGACCTGACTTGTCGTTTTAAGAATTTACTCCCCATTCAGCAACTTAATGTACCAAACAACTTCGTAGTATCTATTATGACTTGCGTGTACGGTCGAGTTTGGTTTCGGAAGATTCATAATTTAATTGAAAGAACAACTCCCATTTTGAAGCTTTAAATGAGAAGAGTTGACCGGAGTTTGACTTTTGAGCAGACGACTCCGAAATGGAATTTTGATGATTCCAATTTCTTTATATGGTGATTTCGGACTTAGGCTTATGCTCGAATTTGGATTTGGAAGTCTGTAGGACAATTCAACGAATTTTGGCGAAAGTTGGAAAATAGAAGATTTTGAAAAGTTTGATCGGGAGTTGACTTTATTGATAACAGGATCGAATTCGATTCTAGAAATTGGAACAGATCCATTATTTCATTTAAGATTCGCCTACAAAATTTGAAGTCATTCCGAATTGAATAGATATATTTCGGCGCAAATTATAGAATTTGAAAAATTCATAAACTCATTATTTGATTCATGGCGCGATTCGTAGTTTTAATGTTGTTTGAGGCCTCGAGCAGGTCCGCATTATGTTACGGGACTTATTGGTATATTTGGACAAGGTCCCGAGTGGCTCGGATGATTTCCGAATGGGGTTCGGATCGTTTGGCGCCTTGTTGAAGCTGCTGGAATTTCTGTTGGCAGAAGCTGTTTTTGGCAGCAACTGGTGCAGTCGTATTGAGACTTTGGAAGCTTATATATCCAAATCTATAAAGAAACTAGAATATTTTAAAACATGAAAGTTGTAGTCCTTAGATTCTAGTTTCCAGAAAAATAAACCGTTCATCATTTGGACATTTTTACAGAATGTTATGATTGATTCACTGAAGGCTAGTACTACAAATTTTGGCTACAGCAGTGTGCATCGCTAGATTTCTGATACGCAGAGCTGACTTTGGAAGCTTATATCTCGAAATCTATAAGGAATTGAAAGATGAAAAAAATATGAAAGTTGTAGACCTTGGTGTCTAGTTTCCATAATATTAAACCATTTATTATTTGGACATTTTTACAGAAAGTTATGATCAATTTATTAAATGCTGGAAATGCTATTTTTCTTGGCTGAGGCAAATCGCAAATGTCAAATGCGACTTGCCTGGACAAATTCTTAAAATGAGGGTTTCGGCCATTTTGACATATTTAGAGCTATGAAGCTCGGATTGAAGCGATTTTCACCATATGGATTGGGGTAAGTGTACTATATCCAAAAGTTATTATACTTCATGATTCGTTGTTGTTTTCATCAATTATTAGTGAATCAAATGGAAGAAATTGCAGAAATTTGTAAAACTTTTCAAAAAACAAAAAATTAAGATTTGGAGGTCGATTCATTATTGGAATTTGATAAAATTGGTATAGTTGAACTCGTATCGAAATAGGTGTTCGGATTTCGTGAAAATTCTGTTGGATTCCGAGAGGCGGGTCCCGCGTTAACTTTTTAATGTGAAGTTTAAGTCGGCGTTTTATTATCCGGAATTATTATCGATGAATTTTAATGAAGTTATACAATTAATTTGGATAGATTTGAGCTGTCCGGAGGTCAATTCCAGCAAGAAGGCTGTTTTGGAATGTCGGCCTAACTCCATAAAGGTAAGTATATTGCCTAACCTTGAGTGGAGAAATTACCCCTTAGGCATTGAGTATTATGTTCCATTTGTGAAATGTGAAACACCGTGTATGCGAGGTGACGAGCACGTACTCGGGCTTATACATGAAAAACTTATTTGTTTAAAGTCTTAAGCATTGTTACGTATTAAACTGAATAATTCTAGACATTTTTTTAATCCTCTATCTGCCATGCCTCAAATCCTTATTTGTCGAATTTTTTTTTACATGATAAATTGGGTGTGATTGCTACTTGAATTTTTATGTGAATTCTCTGTGTTTGTTGATTCGATATTCCCCGGAGATAATTATAATATAGATTTTACTATCTGCAAATAATTAAGTAAATATGTTTAAAAAGAGGCATTATATAGTTATCAAAAATTTGAATTTAAGAAGGCGTTGTCCTATGCTGAGTTACTTTTCCATCCTTGTGGTTGTTTTTGAGGTTTTATATACGTTGTGTGGAGCCTTGGGATAATTGTTGTGGAATTAATTGATTTGTCGTATCGTTGGAATTGGTTGTGGCCTATGGTTAATTTGTGACATGTTGTAATTTTTGAGCACTTGATGTGCAATTTGTGAGTTGTGATATTTGAGCACTTGAGGTGCAAGTTATATTATACTGTGATATTTACCTTCGGGACTGTGAGGCGGTACCTCGGGAGCTCCCCCCGTCTTGCATATTTACTTTTGGTTCTACAAGGCGGTACCTCGGGAGCTCCCCTGTCTTGCATATTTACTTTTGGGACTACGAGGTGGTACCTCGGGAGCCCCATTTCGTGCATTTACTTTTGGGACTATAAGACGGTACCTCAGGAGCGCCCCTGTTGTTTACTCATGTTGTATTGTGTTGGCTTTTCATTCGACACCCTGAGGATTTGTATTTCTGGTTTGTACTTATTTTCGATGAATGAGTTGTTTTAAATAAAAGAAATTACTATTATTTTTTAATTTAATAAGTTTTACATCCAAATCAATAGCTTATCAGATGCTTTATTTTAATTGAAATGTCACTTTCTTCACTCAAACTATTTCAAAAATAAATTCATTTATTTGTTGATTTCTTGCTTGATTTAAAATTTGTAACCTTACTTCATTGAAAATAAATTGATCGTCCAAATTTTATATATTGATCTTTTGGGCGCGTGAGTTGACCTTGAGGTTACAATAGAAATACGGGCACGAGGTGCCGTGGAAATACGAAAGTGGGCTGAGAACCTTATTATTTATGATTATAAATGAGGTTTCACATGATGACTTTTATTTGAAGGAATTATGTTCAAATATTGTTTGAAAGGATTATATTTGAATGATATTTATTTGAATGAGGTATTTTCGAAATATATTTAATGCAAAGGATTATATTCTAAAGATTTTTATTTGAAAAACTTATAGATGAAAGATGTATATTTTGTAGGACTCGATTATTTAGTTGTACTTCTGTTTATTATTGTTTGAGCAATATTTATGGTGTTCTTGCTGCCTTGCTGTTTATATCACTGGTTGATTATTGTTGTTACCATTGCTATTAGCTTCCTATTATTTTTATATGCTATACTGCACAGGTTATTAGACTAGTGAGTGTCTTGACTGTACCTCGTCACTACTCAATCCAGGTTAGTCTTGATACTTACTAGGTACCGACTGTGGTGTATTCATACTACACTTCTGCATATTTTTGTGCAGAGCCAGGTATTGGAGATATCGGACTCGAACAGAGTTATAGTGTGATCGCAAGGATTCAGGGTAGAGCTGCTTGGTCGTCGCAGTCCCTTGGAGTCTTTCTATTTTATAGTACCGTCAATTCTTATTCGAACAGTATTGTGTATTCGATCCTCGAGGTTATTTCATGTATTCAGTTAGAGTTTGTGACTCTGTATTACCAGTCTTGGGAGGATTTTTTTATATTTGTTCCTATTTTTGGTTTCGACACTTGTATTAAATTATATGTTTATAAAAATGGCTTGAATTGTTCTTATAATTGGCTTACTTAGTCTTAGAGACTAAGTTCCATCACGACGCCTGTGGTGGAATTTTGGGCCATGACAAGTTGGTATCAGAGCTCTAGGTTCATAGGTTCTACAAGTCACGAATGAGTTTATAGAGTCTTGAGGATCAGTACAGAGACGTCTGTATTTATCTTCGAGAGGCTACAGACCTAGTAGGAAAATTTTCACTTTTTTCATTCCTTATCGTGCAACATTTATTCAGCTTGAAGCATATATCTAATGTTACTTTGCATTCACTCATGTATGAAATTGTGCACTCGATATCAACTATGCACCAATGGTTCGTGATACTAAAGAGGGGCTACATGGGAGCTAGGGATGCTCAACCATGGTCTCAGCGTGTCTTCCAGATCGAGGATGCGGAAGTATTGGGAGATCATTCAGTTGTGCACATAGAGGTGCAGCAGTTTTTGACATCTAGTTGATAAGTACGAGCTTAAGAATGTGTATTTGGTTGCCTAATCGTCGCAATCATAGTGGGTCACGAGGTGGATGTAGATCTGAAGATAGTTGGTGGTATTAGGGACTATGTGGTTTGTATGGGATTTCCATTTAGTGAAGGGTATATAGTAGCAGTCAAGGCACCGAAGGAAGCAACTTTAACTGTTACGAGGATGACATGCGCCAAATAAATAACTTGAGGTATCTTATGACTGGTGTTGTACGAGCAGTGAAGTTTAGTATTTTGGATCATGAAACTATGTCCTATGGCTTCACGCCAAGTGAAGGGAGTCCACTATCAAGGATCAGATTGCGGGGTCGTGTGTTATATCAGTTTTGGCCTAAGATGTATATATGTGGTATTAAAAGGTTCTCCAAAACTTGTATATGATTAAGAACTGAGATTTGTATGGGATGATGCTGAGACTTGTGGTATTCCCACATCCTTAATAATTCTACATTCCAGTATCTGCTAGGTCATGGAAACAATTTCAGAATACTCGGAGTGCTCCAGTAAGTTCTTTTAATGCACCACCGACACGTGGTTCCTATGATGGTTATTTCAGTTATCCGACACAAACTCAGTATGAGCAGCCGAACTTACAGAGGGGTTCTTATAGTGTGGTGATATAAGGCAATTTATGAGAGATTATCCTAGCCTTGGGAGAGGCGGATTTCACAAGAATACTCAGGCTACATGCTCTATTCTAGTTACTACCCTACATGCACAGTCTGTTAGGGGTGGAGGACAGGCAGGTAAAGGGGTGCCCTAGAGGGGGAGGCCCAACCCGTTGGTAAATTGATATGGTATGGCTGAGGCTGCTACACCAGATGGTGTTGTTACATGTATGATTTAATTCATAATAGAGGAGCACTGTTCTTAGTTCAATTCAATTCCAATTATCGAGGTGAGACCTCCTATCATGCTCCATGTATGATGAGTTAGTGATTTTATAGACCACTCACGTATTTATCCCTATTGGAAGATTTAATGGTGTTAGCCCGTGTCTAGCATTTTGTTTTGTACATTATTGAGGGCTAAGAGTCCAAAAGTGACTTTCTATTACTCACTGCAGTGGGGTTTTGATAAAAATTTGGAATAGTTGATTAAAATTTGTGAATTATATTTCCTACCAATATGAGGGTTCATTTTGTGTTGTGAAATTGTTTCACGGAATTTATTAAAACAAAAAAAGAAGAAATGGAATGAAAAATTTCAATTGGCACAATGTGCAAAATACTTGTGATGCAGAGTTGAGGAGGAGATCCTCACAATTTTTATATGATGTGAAATATTTAAATCGGAATACAAGTCGCGGTGCAAGTTATATAAGGAAGAGGTCCTTGTGGTAAAAATTTTATATGTTTAAATTCTTGTCATGACCTGAAATTCTCACCGTCGGGACCGTGATGACGCCTAACATCACACTTGCCAGACAAGCCAACGTTAGAGGTTTTTAGCCAATTCTTTACATTTCTAGTGCTTATTAGTAAAAAAGCAAAAATAAACGTGAAGCTATATAGATATCAACTTTAATTACATGCTACCTCTACCTAGAATCCGGAGTCACAATTCACGAACGTACTAAGACTTCTCTAAAAATATTTGTCCCAAAGAAAGTACAACTGTTTGTGAAATAAAGTAAAAACAGTAAGTATAGGAGTGTAAAAGGGGACGCCAGGGCTTGCGGACACCAGCAGGACTATGTTGCGTCTCCTAGCTGTGAAATCTGCGGCTCTCGATCAGCCGCTACCTGCTCCAAAATCTGCACAGGAAGTGCAGAGTGCAGTATCACTACAACTGACCCCATGTAATGGTAAGTGTCGAGCCTAACCTCGACGAAGGAGTGACGAGACTACAGCGGGACACTCACAATATATGCTGCATACAGTGGATAATAAGATAGAAAAGAAGGCAGAATAAAGTAAAAACAATAACTTGCAAGAAATAAATACAATACCCAACGTACTTCATTAGTGTTCAGCTATTACCAATCCTAAAGTGCAATTCAATTCTACCGTATAGCTAACGCAGTAAATAAAAGAACATAAACATATAAATTTTTGCGGAGCGCAACCTGATCCCACTGTACATATCATAATCCCCTCTTATTTCTTCTTAATATCATTAACAACAAAATATAAATAAAAGTGTCGCGGCGTGCAACCCGATCCCGCCATATCATAATAATCACAATCACGGTAACCCTTATATCACCATATACCACCCTTATTACGCTTGTCGATAAGTGCAACCCGATCCCACCGTATAATATCATTCACCCTTATTCCTCCTCAATATATATCACCCTTATTTCATCTGTTACGACGTGCAACCCGATCCCACCATATTCATATCAATTACACAGGAAGTATAGAAGTTTCACAAATTAACAGAAGACCCTTCTCAATACTTAAACTTCAGAACAAGGCAGATGGAAATCATATTCTCAATAAAATTCTACACAAGTATTACTACTCAACGAGACCAATCCAGAATATCAATAAAACACAAATAATAACATCTTAAGTAGGTAGTATGGGATAAGGAAACTACAGAATAACAATTATCTTCAATAAGGAGAAGAAATATCGAACAAGTAGCAATTAGGCATGGAAATACAAGTAGGCATGTAACAATTAAAGCAGGGAAAGAAACAATATAAGAAGAACGGGAGAGAAACATGCAAGACAGATAAATTGGCGGCGCATAAGTAGTCGTCACCTCATATATACGCCGCTCACATTACTTTCATTTAGCAATTAAGATAAGGATTCCTAATCCCTCAAGTCAAAGTTAGGCACAACACTTACGTCGCTCCACGGGCCACTCACTGCTCAATTATCACTTTTCCTCTAGATTCCACCTCCAAACCACTCGTATCTATCCCCAATTAACTTAATAACATCAAATATTACTAAAGGGATCAATTACGATGCAAGAATTTAGATTTTCCAAACTTTCCCCCAAAAAGTCAAAAATCGACCCCAGGCCCGCTTGGTCAAAACTCGAGGTTCAGACCAAAATCCATTTACCCCCGATCCCGAATATGCAATTAATTTTGAAATTCGACCCCAAATCGAGGTCTACATCCTAATTTTCCAAAAATCCCTAATTCTACCCATACCCCCAATTTCTACCATGAAGATCTTAGGTTTTAGGTTGAAAATTCATGAAATGTATTGGGTAATTTAAAGAAAGTAGGTTAGAATCATTTTCCAAAAATTTGGGGAGGAAAATCTTGTGGAAAAATCGCCTCTAGGTCTCTTAGTTTTGAAAATTTTGAAAGAAATGGCCAATTCCCATTTTTTATTTTGTTTTGAATAGCTGAGCGATAGTGTTCATCATGATCGCGTGAACACTATCGCGTTCCAAAGAGCTACGTCCTAGAGACTTACGTGATCGCGAAACTCCCATCACGTTCATGAAGGCTATGCCCCCTGGCCTTAGTGTTCGCGAGTCCTTGATCGCGTTCGCGATGAAGAGCGTCTGACCCCCTCCTCTAGGTCCCAAATGCTACACGTTCACGTTGAGTTGGCCGCAACCGCGAAGGGTAAGGCCCTCATCGCTCCGTGTTTGCAACTTAGTCTCTGCGTTTGCGTAGAGTAATATTTCTCCCCAGCCTAGATCTCCTTCGCGATCGCGAGAGTGACTACGCGATCATGAAGTACAATGTATCAGACACCAGATACAACACTCTCACCCCAGATTTTCTAAGTCCAAACATCACGTAGCCTATCTGAAACTCACCCGAGACCTCGGGGTGATCGGTTCCAAACCTACACCACTATAGAGTAGCAAGGATGGTCAATGCAGTTTTACCCAACAAGGTTAGGATCGATTTCCACAGGGAGTTAATTGATTTGGAGTTAGCTATCTAACTAATCTAGATGCATGTGTTATTTCTAATTGCACTTCCAAACATAGTTGTGATTGATTCTATTCTAATTTTATACTATCGTATGCTAAGAGTAAGCTAAGTACAATATTTTTGGTGAAAGTTTTCAGATGTTTAAAAGTCACTAGGATAGTGACTTCCGCCTAGGTGAATATCTAATGGGTATCGAGAATCAAGGGCAAGCTTGTTTTGATTGGGGTCGTGCTATAACCATCACACATAAGTGCTCACTCTATACCTCTCGGTAGTTTGAGTGACTTTTCCCAATTTGGCTTTCTCAAGTCAAAATGGGTGTTCATGTATTAAAAATGATATTGGCTCAAGTCGGGTATTACTATCTCTAGGTTTAACCCTTTAATAAGGGCTATCAATCTCTTGAATTCACTCCAATTTCTTGTTAGCCTAATTTCCTAGACTTAGTCCCTCTTTTTCAAGAAGAGCCTAAGTCATAAAGGCATGAATCAGTGTTTGCAACCACCATTCTACAATTCAAGCATGGATTAAACTAAATATGACTAACCCATAAACAATTAAGCCCTAAAATTCATGACTCATTAAATACCCACACTAGGGTTAGGTCACAACCCTAACTATGGGGTCTTGCTACTCATAATATCAGCAGAAATCAAAGATAAAGAAGAAATATGAGCCATAATATTAAAGTAGAAGATTAAAATCTAAACTTTGAAGAGAAATCTACTACAAAATTTCCCAAAAAGGGTAAAAACCGCCATTCACGTGCTCTGCTAAACATAAACTTAACCTAAAATTGTCAAAAAGGTCTATTTATACTAAGCTAAAATTTTTGGACAAAAATACCCCTGCGGAGGTTTCGCGGATGCGTAATTCTGACCGCACTTGGGCTTTCGCAGCCACGTAATATTGAGTGCGCTCCGCATTTCTTCATATCTGAGACTGGGCTGGACCAAGTTTCACGGACCGCGTGTTTTCCACGCGTCCACGTGAGCTTCCTTCGCGGCCGCATAATTTTGATGCGGACCGCCTTCTTCAATTATGCACACTTTGCGAAGTCTCTGAACTTTGAAAACCGTTCTCAGCGGAATTCCAACCGCGACTGCGCTAGTCATTTCACGGCCACCTCTTTATGACGCAGTCAGCGTTGGTTTTTATACTCAAAACAGCCTCTCTGAATCTCTGGTTCGTGGGCCACGGAATAATGGCCGCCTCAGCGTTGATAATTTCACGGCGGCCCTTTTCCATCGCGGTCCGTGTTCCACAGCTTTTGGTCCAGACTTTGTTTTTGTTCAAATTTGACTCCTTTATGAGTTGATTATGGTTTCTTTGGCTCATTTCGAATTAAACCCTGCAAGCAAGCACATTAAGTAAGTTTTAGGGAATACCTTCATGCATTTTCGGCCCAAAACCTAAGTAAATCAGAGCAAATAATAGGATGAAATCCCTACTTATCACAGGGCTCAAAACCAAACATACACACAAGTCCTAAAACATCATACGAACTTGCTCGCGTGATAAAATCACCAAAATAACACCTAAAACTACAAATTGAACACCAAATCGAATAAAATTTTCAAGAAAGCTGTAAAACTTCTATTTTCACATACGGGCGTCTGAATCACGTCAAACTGACTCCGTTTCTTACCAAACTTCACAGAAAAGTTATAATTACTATATTGAACCTGTACCGGGCTCCGGAAACAAAATACGTGCCCGGTATCAATAATGGCAAACATCTATAGATTCTTAAAACCATTAAGTTTTCAGACATTATTTTCAACAAAAATTCATATCTCTAGTTAGGGACCTTAGAATTCGACTCCGGGCATATGCCCAGGTCCCAAATTTCAATACGGACCCATTGGGACCGTCAAAATAAGGGTATGATTCTATTTACTCAAAATGTTGACCGAAGTCAAGTAAAATCAACTTTTAAGGTAAAAATTCTTGATTTTATCAAATTTTTAATATTTAAGCCTTCCGGGTCAGTACCCCGACTGCGTACGCAAGTCGAGAAAGGATAAAATGAGATATAAGGATTCGGAACATAGAATTTAGTTCTAAAACATGAGATGATCTATCCGGTCATCACATTCTCCACCTCTAAAATAATTGTTCATCCTCGAACGGACATAGAAAAGTACCTGAACTGGTGAATAGGTGGGGATATCTACTCCACATATCCAACTCAGACTCCCAAGTAGTTGCCTCAGCGGGCTGACCTCTCCACTGCACTCGAACTGAGTGATAACTTTTTGATCTCACTAACAAACCTGCCGAGTTAGAATAGCCACCGACTCCTCCTCATAAGTCAAATACTTGTCCAACTGGACAGAGCTGAAATCTAACACGTGGGACGGGTCACCATGATACTTCCGGAGCATGGACACATAGAACAGTAAATGAACTGTTGATAACCCCAGAGGCAATGCAAACATGTAAGCCACCTCTCCCACTCTCTCGAGAATCTCAAAAGGTCTGATGTATCTAGGGCTCAGCTTGCCCTTCTTCCCAAACCTCATGACACCCTTCATCGGTGACACCCGAAGAAAACTCTCTCCCAGACCATGAATACCACATCACGAACTCTACGGTCGGCATAAATCTTCTTCCTCGACTGAGCTGTGCGAAGTCGATCCTGTATAATCTTGACCTTGTCCAAGGCCTCCTGTACTAGATCTGTACCCAATAACCGAGCCTCCCCTGGCTCAAACCACCCAATTAGCGACCGACACCGCCTACCATATAACGCCTCATAGGGAGCCATCTGAATGCTCGACCGGTAGCTGTTATTGTAGGCAAACTCTGCAAGAGGCAAGAACTGATCCCACGATCCTCCGAAGTCTATACATATGGGCGGAGCATATCCTCCAAGATCTGGATAGTACACTCGGACTGACCGTTCGTCTGAGGATAAAATGTTGTGCTCAACTCAACCCGCGTACCCAAATCACGTTATACTGCCCTCCAGAAGTGTGAGGTGAACTGTGTACCTCGATCAAAAATGATAGACACCGGCACACCGTGAAGACAGACGAGATCACGGATGTAAATCTCTGCAAACTGCTCTGAAGAATAGATAACTGCCACAGGAATGAAGTGCACTGAGTTAGTCAGCCTATCCACAATAACCCAAATGGCATCGAAATTCGTCTAAGTCCGTGGGAGTTCAACAACAAAATCCATAGTGATATGCTCCCACTTCCACTCAGAAATCTCTATCTGCTGAAGCAAACCACCAAGTCTCTGATGCTCATACTTCACCTGCTGACAATTCAGGCACCCGAGCCACATAAGCAACCATATCCTTCTTTATCCTCCTCCACCAATAATGCTGCCGAACCTCCTGGTACATCTTGGTGGCGCCCGGGTGAATAGAATATTGAGAACTGTGAGCCTCCTCAAGAATCAACTCACAAAGCCGATCAACATTCGGCACACACACGCGACCCTGCATCCTCAAAACTCTATCATCTCCAACAGTAACCTGCTTGGCACCACCATGCCGTACCGTATCCCTAAGGACCAACAAATGAGGTTCGTCATACTACCGATCTCTTATACGCTCAACCAAAGAAGACCGAGAGAGTGTGCAAGCTAGAACACGACGGGGCTCTGAAATGTCCAACCTTACAAACTGGTTGGCCAAAGTCTGAACATCTCATGCTAGTGGCCTCTCACTGACTGGAATGAACGCAAGGATGCCCATACTCGCTGCCTTCCTACACAATGCGTCGGCCACCACATTGGCCTTCCTGGGATAGTACAAAATGGTGATATCATAGTCCTTAAATAGCTCCAACCACCTCATCTAACTCAAATTGAGATCCTTTTGCTCGAACAAATAATGAAGGCTGCGATTATCCGTGAAAACCTCACACGACAGGCCGTAAAGTTAGTGCCTCTAAATCTTCAGCGCATGAACAATGGCTGCCAACTCTAAATTATGGACATGGTAATTCTTCTCATGAACCTTCAAATATCGTGATGCATATGCAATCACCCTGCCCTCCTGCATCAATACTGCTCTGAGCCTAACACGGAAGCATCACAATATACCCTTTAAGATCCTGAACCTGATGGTAACACCAATACCGGCGATGTAGTCAAAGCTGTCTTGAGCTTCTGAAAGCTCGCCTCACACTTGTCTGACCATATGTACGGGGCACCCTTCTAGGTCAACCTGGTCAATGGGGCTGCTATAGATAAGAACCCCTCCACAAATCGACGGTAGTAACCCGCCAAACCCAAGAAGCCCCTGATCTCCATGGCTGAAGTGGGTCTAGGCAAGTTCTGACCAGCCTCAATCTTCTTAGGATCTACCTGAATACCCTCTCCTGATACAACGTGGCCCAAGAAAGCGATTGACTCCAACCAAAACTCACACTTCAAAAATTTAGCATACAACTGGTTGTCTCTCAGAATCTCGAGCACTATCCTAAGGTTCATCTCATGCTCCTCCTGACTGCGGGAGTATATCAAGATGTCATCAATAAACACAATCACAAAGGAGTCCAAATAAGGCTTGAACACCCGGTTCATCAAATCCATAAATGCTCTTGGGGCATTGGTCAACCCAAAGGACATCACCAGAAACTCATAGTGCCCATACCGCGTCCGAAAAGCTGTCTTAGGGACATCGGATGCCCTAATCCTCAACTGATGGTAGCCATATCTCAAATCAATCTTTGAAATCACCTTGGCACCATGAAGCTGATCAAACAAGTCATCAATCCTCGGCAATGGATACTTGTTCTTGATGGTGACTTTGTTCAAGTGTCGATAATCTATACCATCCTCGTAGACCCATATTTATTCTTCACAAACAACACCAGTGCACCCCAGGGTGAGACACTAGGTCTTATGAAGCCCTTATCAACCAAATCCTGCAACTTTTCCTTCAATTCTTTCAACTTTGGCAGGGCCATCGGGTATGGCGTAATGGAAATAGGCTGAGTTTCTGAAGCCAAATTGATACAGAAGTCAATATCCCTGTCGGGTGGCATCCCTGGCAGGTCTGCAGGAAATACCTCTAGAAATTCATGAACAACATGCATAGAATCCATAGAAGGAACCTCTGGTCTAGAATCACGAACATAAGCCAAATAAGCCAAACACCCCTTCTCGACCATATGCCGAGCCTTCATATAAGAGATAACCATGCTAGTAGAATTACTAGGAGTCCCTCTCCACTCTAATCAAGGAAAACCCGGCAAAGCTAAGGTCATCGTTTTGGCGTGACAGTCCAATATAGAGTGATAAGGTGATTACCAATCCATACCCAATATAACATCGAAATCAACCATATCCAGAATTAGAAGATCTACATTAGTCTTAAGACTCCCAATAGAGACCACACACGAATGATATACACGATCTACAAAAATAGCATCCCTCACCGGTGTGGACACATATACAGGGGCACTCAAAGAATCACGAAGCACAACCAAATATGAAGCAAAATAAGATGACACATAGGAGTAAGTAGACCCGGATCAAATAGAACATAAGCATCTCTACTGCAAACTGAAACAATACATATAATAACAACATCGGATGACTCATCCTCAGGTCTGGCTGGAAAAGCAGAACATCAAGGCTGGGCCACACCACTCTGAACCATATCCCTAGGACGACCTCTAGCTGGCGGGCCTCCACCTCTAACAGTCTGGCCCCTACCTCTGGCTTCCTGACCCCTGCCTCTAGATGGCTAAGCACGCGGTGCAACAAGTGGTGCCGGAACCATGGCGCGAGAACCCTGATGCTATGGCTGAACACCTAATAATCTCAAACAGGTCCTTCTGATATACCTATAACCACCACACTCGAAACATCCATCCTGATATTATGGATGTAGAAACTGAGATGACCCAAACGGGCCAGCTGACCATGGTAATAATCTGAATAGGAGGTGCACTGGTAGGAGCTGATAGTGCACTATAGGCTGGCAACCCAGAAGAAGGCACAAAAGGACCACGACTCCCTGAAGCACTATAGGATTCCTGAGGCGCTGAATGGAACGACCTTGGAGGATGGCCTCTACCAAAAGTATCCCTGCCTTTAAACGAGGCACCACTGAACCCACCGATATGACGAGGTCTCTTGTCTGACCCTGACCTCCGTGTCCAAGAACCATCTCGACTCGCCTGACAACATTGGCAGCCGCCTGAAAAGAAATATTGCTCCCAATCTCCTTAGCCATTTGCAATCTAATAGGCTGAGCAAGTCCCTCAATAAAACTCCTCATCCCCCTCTCTCTCTCAGTAGGAAGTGAAAGAATAGCATGATGGGACAAATCCACAAAATGGGTCTCATACTGAGTAACAGTCATGCTGCCCTGCTGGAGAAGCTCGAACTGACGGCGACGCTCCTCTCTCAAGGTGATAGGCAAAAACTTCTCTAGGATGAGTGAACCGGTCCCAGGTAAGAGCAGGTGAACCAACTGGTCTGGTTAACAATTAATCCCTCCACCACTTCTTGGTGGAACTAGTCATCTGAAAAGCAGCAAAGTTGACTCCATTGGTCTCCAATATACCCATGTTCTGAAGAACCTCGCGATAGCTGTCAAGATACTCCTAGGGATCCTCTGAATTAGCACAACTGAAATGGACTGGAAAGAGCTTAGTAAGCCTATCCAATCTCCACAAAGCCTCAGAAGATATAGCTGACCCATCTCCGGTTTGTACTGCAGCAACCGGATGAATCACTCCAACTGGATGAGCTGTTGGAGTCTTATACTAGGGAGCCATCTGCACTGGAGTGTGAATAGCAGGATTGTGGACTCCTCTTATAGCCTTAGAGATGACTGGTGCCATGGGGAATGCGCCAGTCTGGGCCACACTCTCCATAAGGCCCACCAATCGGACCAAAGCATCCTGAAGCACTAGGGTGGAAATAAACCCCTTCGGGGGCTGAGCTTGTCTGGCTGGAATAGTCTGAGCTGGAACCTCCTCATCAAACTCTACTTGAGACTCCACTGTTGGGGCTGCTGCTCCGTCTTTGGGCTGAGCCCTGCCCTTGCCTCGGCCTCGACCTCTGCCCCTCGTAGGAGCTGCTGTTGAAGGCTCTGGTTGCTGCTCAGTTGAAGAAGCGGTACGGGTTCTCGCCATCTGCAAGAGAATAAGAGTAGGAGAGTTCAATCAGTATTGAGAAAACAATGTCGCACGATAGAGTTGAATAAAGGTGAAATTTTGTTCCTAAACTTTATATCCTCTGGTAGATAAGTACAGACGTATCCGCACTGATCCCCCAAACTCATCTATGCTTGTCCGTGAATTGTGATACCTAGGCAACCTAGTGCTCTGATACAAACTTGTCACAACCAGAAATTTCCACCGTTGGGACCGTGATGACGCCTAACATCACACTTGTCAAGCAAGCTAACGTTAGAGGTTATTTAGCCAATTCCTTATAATTCTTGTGATTATCAGTAAACAAGGAAAAATAAACAGAAATAAATGTGAAGCTATGTAGATATCAACTTTAATTACATGCTACCTCTACCCAGAATCCGGAGGAACAATTCACGAACGTACTAAGACTTTTCTACAAATATTTTTCCGAAAGAAACTACAACTATTTGTGAAGTAAAGTAAAAATAGTAAGTATAAGAGTGTAAAAGGGGACGCCAGGGTCTGCGGACGCTCGCAGGACTACCTTGGGTCTCGTAGCTGTGAAATATGCATCCAACCTCTCGACCAGCCACTACCTGCTCCAAAATCTGCACAGAAAGTTCAGAGTGCAGTATCAGTACAATCGACCCCATGTACTGGTAAGTGTCGAGCCTAACCTCGACGGGGCTACGGCGGGACAGTCACAATATAGGTTGCATACAATGAATAATAAGACAAAAAAGGCAGAATAAAGTAAAAAAAGTAACTTGCAAGAAATAAATACAGTACCCAACGTACTTCATTAGTGTTCAGCTATTACCAATCCTTAAGTGCAATTCAATTCTATCGTATAGCTAACGCAGTCAAAGAAAGAACATAAACATATAAATTGTTGCAGAGCGCAACCCAATCCCATCGTACATATCATAATCCTCCCTTATTTCTTCTTAATATCATAAACAACAAAATATAGATAAAAGTGTTGTGGCGTGCAACCCGATACCACCATATCATAATAATCACAATCACGGTTCACCCTTATATCATCGCAGACCACCCTTATTAAACCTATTGCAGCGTGCAACCCTATCCCACCGTATAATATCAATTCACCCTTATTCCTCCTCAATATATATCACCGTTATTTCACCTGTTGCGGCTTGCAACCCGATCCCACTATATTCATATCAATTGTTGATACCCAATTTTTCCCAAAATATTTTTAAAATTGCATATATACCTTCAAAATCATGCCTTAATCGTAATTGGTGTTTTTCCATAATTTTTCTGCATTTTTATAAATTTGTCCGGCATTTTATTTCTAATAAATAATTACAAAATTGTATCACAAATGATTTTAAAGCATTTCTTGATTTATTTTACAATTTATGGTCGTATTAAGACCAAATTATGCCATTTCGGGTATTTAACAGAGAGGTTGCAATATGTTGAACCGTGTCACGGTCATCGGTTCATAAAAATTTCTTAAAATATATTTTATATTATGTCTTTGCAAAATCATGCATGCTAACTTTCAAAATAACTCTGTTTAGCAAATGCTACTCCGATAACTTGAACAGGATCATCAGAACAAGCAGAACGAGTCAAGCAAAGCTAGCTGGGATGCGAACCGACCTTCCCATCTACAGAACTCACGATTTTTATTTGGATGCATGAACAAAGGATAAACACGCTTTAAAGTCACAATTCTCAAAACAATCGCAATGTCAAAATCTGCTACCAGCTAAGAAATTCTACTATCATTTGCTATTTATTATTTTGCATAAGGCTAAGCCCTGCCTTCGTCTTGCATGGTACTAAGATCTGTCCCATATCTTGCATGAGGCTAAGCTCTGCCTCCATCTGCATAAGGCTAATCTCTGCCTTCCATCTGTATAAGGCTAAGCTCTGCCTTTATCTTGCATGGGACTAAGCTCTGTCCCGCATCTTGCATGAGGCTAAGCTCTGCCTCCATCTGCATAAGTCTAATCTCTGCCTTCCATTTGCATAAGGCTAAGCTCTGCTGCCATCTGTATAAGGCTAATCTCTGCCTTCCATTTTCATAAGGCTAATCTCTGCATTCATCTTGCAGGAGGCTAATCTCTGCATTTCCCTTTGCATAAGGCTAATCTCTGCCTTCCCTTGCATAAGGCTAATCGCTGCCTTCCCCTGCATGAGACTAAGCTCTGTCTCCATCTAGCATGAGGTTAAGCTCTACCTCCATCTTTCATGAGGCTAATCTTTGACTTCACTTGCATAAGGCTAATTTCTACCTTCATTTGCATGAGACTAAGTTCTATCTCCATACCTACATGAGGCTAAATTCTGCCTCCAATTTACTTTCACCGAGACTAAACGTTGTCTTAAGAATTATTTACTTCGCTCCTCTTTCGGGCCAACCTCTGCCCCCTAATTTGCAAAACTATGCCTTGTCTTGTTGACATCATATTATTGCATCTCATGGGCTGAAATATCGCCAACTTGTCCAAAAGTTTCATAGTCTAACAACATCATCCTCATAGCTGGAAGACACCATGTCATGGCCTGAGTATCTCTCTCAATTTGCATATCATTATTCAAAGGCGTCATAGTTTGGAGGTACCATCTTCATAGCCTGAGAACATCATTTCATGTCCTGCGAATCTCTCATCAAACAATTCATGGCCCAGGACATCATGGTCTGAGGACGTCATCCCCAACGTCCGAAGACAGCTTTCATAGTCCAGCGAAAACCTGCATCATGATTAAATTTATCACAATATATGCTTGTAGTATTCTTATTTGCAGGTAACCCGGCGAGCAGCGGTGATGCGTGGCTAGAATTCATAATTTTTAGCATTATATACCGTGCATTTTAGGTGTTTTAATCATAAAAATACACGTCATGTGTGCCTAATGGAGTTTATTTAATGCGCAGGTGAGTTGAAAATGGAAGCCGAACTAAATGAGAGCATAAACATCGGAAAATACGTGCAAGAGTCGAAAAGAAGTGATCCGGGACAAGCCTGGCGTTACCCAGGCGTTATAGCCAAAACGCCTGGGGTGGCCTGGCGTTACCCAGGCGTTAGACCCATAACGCCTGGGGTGGCCTGGCGTTACCCAGGCGTTAGACCCATAATGCCTGGGGTGGCCTGGCGTTACCCAGGCGTTAGACCCATAACGCCTGGGTGTCTATTTCGGTGAGGTCCGAGTT
>MDKI01115245.1:0-31119 GCA_005239505.1 Nicotiana paniculata | reverse complement strand
CTCAATCTTTATTTAGCATGTCTAAACTACATTGTTTGTTGACTGTTTCTAGCATGTCTCAATCTTGTTCTGTTTAATATGCGGTTAACATGTCTAAACTGTGATTGCCTGCTTACCACTCTACCTAGTATGTCCAAATCCTGTTTGTTCAATGTGTCAGCATGTCTACACTAGGAATACTTGTGTGGTGTTTGCCTAGTCTGTTCATTTGATTTCCTGCCTATTCTACTTTACTTATAAGATCATGCTGAGTTATCTAGTCTCTTAAAGTAATTTTGGTTGTGTGCTTAATCCTGTCCAGTGTTAATGTGTTTTCAACATGGCTTTACTGTGATCCTGGCTCTATGTCTCAATCACCTACCCCTTTATAACTAACTTAGTAATTCTATAAAACTCTTGAAAATTTCTGTGCATCATGTTGTTTATGTGCTCCATTATACACTAATGAGTATTCTATGTGTCCCCAATCCCCCCAATCCCTATTTGGGATCTGTTTGCTAAGTATTCCAATTGATCTGTGTTCTAATTTCAAAAGTGTTTCAATACTTTTTACTTAAACTGTTTTATCACCAAACTATTTCCTATTTTTAGCACCTTTTCACTCCTAGAGTCCTCTTTATATTGCTTTACCAAAAAACCTTTTCAAAACTATGTCAAGCACTCTCACTTTACTCTTAAGTCAATAAGTCTTGCCCCTCCTATGTGTGTACTGCCGTGGGATCCTTTTGAGATTCCTTTGAACTCTGGCACACTGGGGCTAGCCATTCCACACTGCACATACTCAATCCTTATTGTGAAAAAGTCTGGGTGTGAGCACTGCCCGGGATCCTTGAGGTCCTTAGGGAACTCTGACACACCTGGACATGAATTTGGCTATGAAACCATTGGCATTTGAGACTACTGAAGGCCTGGCATTCCCAGGTTTGCCTTGGGCCTGTTTCAGGCTCCCTATAGCTTAATTTATATTTTATTTATGTAATTTATTCAATCATTGGTATGTAATAATTATTTGTAAACAGATATTGTGGTGATTAGTGAAAAAGGGAGGGTAGTTGTATGATACTATGGGTAAAGCCGGGTACAAATCATGTCTATAGGCTTTACATTCTGCAAATATGCATTAGAAATCATGTTCTAGGGTTGACGTGTTTATTTGCATTCAAACCATGTTAAACCTGTGCATTAGATATCCTGTTCTTAGGGTCTTCATGTTTGTTGCTTCTGTAACAACCTGATCAATCGTTTTGAGCTCTAGCACGTCGTTCAGTGGTATGAAGTCGTGAGTAGCTCCATTTCAGGTATTATGACTCGTGGGTGTGGTCGGAGTTGAATTTCGGGAAGTTCGGAGTCAAATTGGAAAGAAATTCTCATTTCAGAAGTCTTAAGTTGGAGAAATTGACTAAGATTGCAATTTTGAGTAAACGACATCCGAATCAGGATTTGAGGGTTCCAGCAAGTTTGTATGATGATTTCGTGCTTGGGCGTATGTTCGGATCGGGAGTCGGATAACCCGGGAGCGTTTCGGTGCATATTGTGGGAGTCAGCATTTTTGAAGAAATTTCCTAAGTTTGGGCTATAAGGCATTTCAGTGTTATTGATGTCCGTTTGGGATTTCGAGCATAGGAATAGCTCCGTATGGTGATTCTGGAGTTGGGAGCGCAATCGGAAGTGAATTCAGATGTCCGTAGGTTATTTTGAAGTCATTTGGCTAAAGATAGAAATTTAAAGGTTTTTGAGAAATCCGACCGAAAGTGGAAATTTTGATATCGAGGTCAGAATGCGATTCCGGAAGTTGGATCAGATCCGTAATGTCCAATATGACTTGTGTACAAAATTTGGGGTCAATCGGACGTGAGTTGATGGGTTTCGGCATCGAATGTAGACGTTGGAAATTTCTAAGTTCATAAAGATTGAATTAGGGTGTGATTCGTCGTTTCGGCGTTGTTTGATGTGATTTGAGGCCTCGATCAAGTCCGCACTATGTTTTGGAACAGGTTGGTATAATTGGAAGGGGTCCCGGGGGCCTCGGGTGGATTTCGGGTGGTTAACGGATCAATATTTGAGGTTGAGAAAAGCTAAAGTTGTTGGTGTCTAGTGCGACCGCACCTGCGAGGCTTTGGCCGCAGGTGCGAATAATTGGTGGCTTGGCTAGGAGCGTAGGTGCGATGATATTTCCGCACCTACGAAGGTGCAAATGCGGACAATGGGGCGCATGTGCGATTTTGGGATGGAGATGAGGAAGCCGCATGTGTGGGAGTTTGGTCGCACCTGCGGGAGCGCAGGTGCGAAGGTAGGATCGCAGGTGCGGAAATGAGGCTGGGCAGAATGTTTTAAAACCTGGATTTTTGGCCATTCCTCTCATTTTTCTCATGGCTTAGGCGATTTTAGGAGAGCTTCAAGAGGGGAATTTCATCATTAATGTCAAGGTAAGAAATTTCTTCATGGTTTTAAAGTTAAATACAAGTTATATGCATGGATTAGACATGGAAATTAGTAGAAAAATTGGGATTTTGGAGGAAAGACCTAGAAAATTGTATTTCAGATTTCTACCACAAATTTGAGCATGGAATTTAGAGTAAATTGTATATTTGAGTTACTAAGACCATGGGTATGATATATCTTCGAGAAATTTCGAAATCCGGGCACGTGGGCCCGAGGGCATTTTGGTCAATTCACTGAGCGAAGTTGGGAAAGTATATAATTTGAATTTGTTACGAGCATTAGAATAAATTTTCATTGCTTTGCCTGTTATTTGGTAGTTTTGGGGCGTTGTGCATCCAATGGAGTCGTCGGAAGGGCTTGGAAGTCGGTTATGGAATTTCGGAGTGAGGTAATTCTCCTTTCTAACTTTGCAAGGGGGAATTGTTCCCTAGGTGAACTAATTAAGTATGTGCTACTATCTGCGGGGGATACGTACGCACGAGGTGACAAGAGTCCGTGCGTAGCTACTATTATGCCATGGCCGGGTAGTCTAGGACCCACTAGCATGCCTTACGTGTTGTACATGTGATCCTGGCAATAATATTAGACTGATAATACTATTGAAATTGTAACTTATTTCCTATGAAGGCTAGAGTGTACCTTCTTAATCACTTAGAAAGAGAATTAACTCCTCCGTGCATAATTGTATTCCGGATAAGGTTATATTATTGAATATTATTAAACTTGGAAAATGAATTTCGAGAAAATATTTAAATACTAATTTTTGTGATTTTTAAAAGAGAAAATTTTCATTTACTTGAGTATTTGCTTTCCCGATGTAGTCGGGGTGGACTGTTGATTGTGCATGACTGCATGTGACCGCTTTACAAATTTACATTCCGCGAGTGGAGTGTTATTTCCCCCACTCTCACGGGAGCGGGTCGTACACCATGGCGAGATTGAAAGAAATATTATGGTTCGGGCAGTTCGACCCTCGGCAGTGCACATAGATGATTACTATGATGGCTCAGGCCGGTTGTCCTTATCCCGTATGCGCATGCTAAATTGCTAAATATTTTTCATAGATTTTGAAGTGACAAGATATTTGGGGGGAAATAAGGAATTAATTATTTATTTAAGATATTTGGGAGAAAATGAGGGAGTAGTAACTGTTTATTTACTTTCAGTATTTATTTGAATTACAGTTATCCGTAATGCTTACTATTTTATCATCCTCGTATACCTATTACTGATATCATATTGTGCTAAATTAATTTGTTGTACCTTAGTGAGTGTCTAACTCGACCTCTCGTCACTACCTCTCTGAGGTTAGGCGGGTGACTTACGGAGTACACGTTGTTTTTGTACTCATGCTACACTTGCTGTGCATTTTTATTGCATAGGTACCTTCATAGCGATGTGGCTGGTTAGGAGACTTAGGCAAGCTGCATTATCCGGAGGCTATCCGCAGCTGACAGAGCTTCCCTCGTATTGTATTATTTTATTCTAATTTCCTTGTCCAATTGTATTTCAGACAAGCTTTGTAGAAATTGTAAAATTCTTAGAATTTGCTCATGCACTTGTGGCACCGGGTTTTGGGATGTGTTTGGGATTTAATTTAATAAAGGGAATGGTTTACCTGTCGTATTTATTTGATAAATTTTTATTCGCTATTATAACTTGTAAGTGAAAGGTAACGACTTTGGAAAAGATGTTAAACAGGAATTTATTTAAACTAATTAATGATTGGCTTGCCTGACGGTGGTGTCCGGCGCCATCACGACCTTAGTAGATTTTGGGTCGTGACAACGTGGTATCAGAGCGCTAGGTTCCTTTAGGTCTCACGAGTCATGATCAAGTCTAGCAGAGTCTTGCGGATCGGTACGGAGACGTCTGTACTTATCTTCGAGAGGCTACAAGGCTGTTAGGAGTACTTCCCTTCTTGATTCCTCATCGTGCGGTTCGATTCCTTTAAGGCTTATGCCTATGTTTCTTCCTACTCAATCTTACGCGTCGCAAAGCACTTGCTATGAATCAGGAATTTGAGGAACTGAAATGGTGCTACGGATATGGTGCGAGATGTTTTCCATGTGTAGTTGGTTGGGGATGTTGTTATTGCCCTGCAGAAAAATATTATGTTGTTTCAGCCAGTAGTTGTGATTCTGATAACTTAGAGGTTATGCTCAGGTTGTTAAGGTGCTTACGGTTGATTATCGCGCGGTGTTAACATGATGGTAGAATGCTTGCCCGTGGGTTGGGGTGATGAATGGCTTGAAGAGAGGTCTTCTCAGAGTGTGATTTCGAGATTTTAGTATTTAGATTCCTATGAAGGAAGACATGTGAGAAGTTTCAGGCGGCGTCTAAATTTCTAAAAGGCCAGGCGTAAGGAAAGGAGGTCAGGTAGTACCTAAAGGAATGAGTTTAACCAAAGTGGGAGAGCAGCAGCATAGTGGTGAATTAGAGGATATTGTAGCGCAGTTAGTAGATGTCTATAAGGAGCGGACAGACTGGTAAAGTTGGTGAATGAGAACAGGCTTAGGATGGGATATTGATGTTGTAGAGAATGTGTAGTACGACGTCGTTGGAGGGTGTTAATTGGTGATTTCCATAGGTGGGTTATCTCCAGTGAGTAGGTTAGCGGTTGTGTAGTTGGCAAGTTTTTGTGAGGGATTCTAGTGGCTATTCGGTAGGAGGCAGAATGTGTGAATGATGCTAGAGAATTTGAGTATTTAGGGAGTGCTAACAAGAGAATTTAGAAGAATTGGATGGATTGGTTGAGCAAGATCATGTTAACAAAGGGGAAAGGATCTCAGAAGGGTCTAGAGTGGTGCAAGGAGTAGCTTCGGGCTAAGTGGGGGAGTCCCACCACCTATAGTTGGGTTGTAAGATTGTGTTCTCATGGGGTTGCGGATTGTCGGCGTGTTGGCAAGTTATTACAGCTAAGGGAAAGGAGTAAAATGGTGATTGTGCATGGGATTTGATGAATGTGTGCAAAGGTTGGCCCTGTTGGACCAGGGTTAGGCTTTGAAAGATTCAGAATTTATGCCTAATGCATAGGCGAGTTGTAACAATAGTGACTCAGTCATGTGCTTCAATGAAAAGGGTGTTCATGTGAAAGAGCCTTGGAGTTGATTGTATTCGGGGCCAGTCAGAGTGGGTGACTCTCAATAGCGATCCTAGTGAATTCAAAAGTTAAGAATGCGGCTTTTAAGGGTTCATGCAGTATGATTAAGAGTCGAGTTTTTGCAGTATAATTTCTGAGAAAAAGGAAGATGGTTGGAGTGTTCTATAATATGTTTCAGCGTGCAAGATAGTATTGGGCGAGTGAGAGAAGTAAACTCTGGGGTGTAGGAAGATTATCAGGAGGATATGAGACGGGTTGCGGGATTTAGGCAGCATGGTCTCGCGAATCAAGGTCACTCGGGATGAGTGAGGGTTGAGTTTGCTATGGTTGAAGGAATTTACTATTATTCCTGAGGCAATTGAAGATATTTAAAAGAAGAGAGAGTGGTTAGCCATGGTTGAGATGGCGCACTTACGACATTGATCAGTTACTTCGGTGTGATTGAGTTATTTGTATGGTTTGTGCAGATGTGTGTGGGGCTTATCGGCCGTCGTAATAGATTTCATTTGGAAGCATTCAAGTGCTATGACCTGAAGGTGTAGGCGGGTCTCGAATGGTTTATAGTGTTATAGACCACTACCTAAGGATTTGCATGTTGGGTGATTGTGAGAATTCACTTGTGTATTATTATGGTTCTCTTGAATTTAGGTAAGTAAGAAGGTTTTTATGTGTTGAAGGTTCACCTTAATAATGGTTTAGGAGTATGATGGAATTCTTGCGCTATTTCATATTGGCATGTCAGGTGCAGTGAGCAGTAGGGAGCTGGGAATAAGGATCAAGATTTCTGCTCGGTGTTAACAAGGATGTCATTAGCTCGGATGAGCAAGAAAAAGTGATTTGAAAGTTCAGAGTAAGCTGGTGTTATCTTCAGTGTCACTTGAGATCGATATTCGGTGAAAGAGGCTTAGTACGCTGGTTATGGGTTCTTGATTTATTTTACAGCGTTAGTGTGGCCAGTGGTGGATGTGCAGATTTGCTACCTTGTGTGGAAGGTTGTGGGACCGTGACCACGGGAAGATTGGATGAGTGCGACATGTAGTCACTTAATGGATTGAAGATTTGGACTGAATATAAGGAAGTGCAATATTGCTTATTTGAGAATTTATGCCAGGAAGGCGTTTGGTCCAGCTGGTAGGGGATTGTGGGGTGATGTCCCAGCTATGATGGTTGTTCTTGCGTGTTATGAGAGGAAGTAGGTTATTTTGGTCCCAGGTAAGGCTATCATCCTAGTTCATTGCGAGCAGAATCGGCTTGAAGTGTATGAATGGATTTAAACAAGATTATGGGCTTCATGCGAGTCAGATGTGTTCATTTCAGTATAGCGCTCCTCAAGGAGGGGTGTTGGAATATCAGGTGATTGTTCCGTCTTCGTCAATTCATGTAATGTTATGAATGTGCCGTGTGAGTTGTGTAACGACTTGATAAATTCCTATGTGTTAAGATTCATCATAGTGATGATGTTATGTGAGAAGGCAAGATCTTGGGATTCAGAGTATATGTATCGCACCTCAGTTGTGCTCGAGTTTTCGTAGTGTATGGCTCTATCAGTCTCCCCAGGATGGTATTATGCACTTAGCGTGCTTATGATCGATATTCCGTAATTTGTGGTAGTGAGCAATTTAGCTCAGAGTGTGTCTTCTTACATGAATTTTATGTTATTTGGATCGGGTGGCAAGCCGCCACGGTAATGTTATTTGGATCGGGTGGCACGCCGCCACAGGCATTGTAATGACCCGACCAGTCATTTTGAGCTCTAGCGCGTCGTTCAACGGTTTGAAGTCGTGAGCAGCTTCGTTTCAGGTATTACGACCATGGGCGTGGTCGGAATTGAATTTCAGGAAGTTTAGAATTGATTTGGAAAGAAAATTCTCATTTCAGAAGCCTTAAGTTGGAATAATTTACTAAGATTAGAATTTTGCGTAAACGACCTCGGAATCAGGATCTGAAGGTTCCAGCAGGTTCGTATGATTATTTCGGACTTGGGCATATGTCCGGATCGGATTTTGGATAACCCCAGGAGCGTTTCGGCGTATATTGTGGAAGTTAGTATTTTAGAAGAATTTCAAAAATTTGGGTTGGAAGGCACCTTAGTGTTATAGAGGTCTGTTTGGGATTCCGAGTCTGGGAATAGCTCCCTATGGTGATTCTGGAGTTGGGAGCGCGATCGGAAGTGAATTCGGATGTCCGGAGGTCATTTTGAAGTCATTTGGCTAAAGATAGAAATTTGAAGGTTTTTGAGAAGTTTGACCGAGAGTTTGACTTTTTGATATCGGTGTGGGAATTTCAGAGCAAGGTAAGTCTCCTTTCTAACTTTGTGAGGGCGAATTGTTCCCTTAGGTGAATTAATTAAGTATGTGCTATTGTCTTCGGGGGATACGTACGCATGAGGTGACGGGAGTCCATGCGTAGCTACTACTATGCCATGTCCGGGTAGCCTAGGACCCACTAGCATGCCTTACCTGTTGTACCTGTGATCTTGTCGTGATGTTAGAGTGCTAATATAATCGAAATTATAACTTAATGACTATGAAAGATTAGAGTTTATTTTCTAAATCATCGAAAAAGAGAATTTATTTCCTTCGCGGGCAATTGTATTTCCGAATAAAGTTGTGTTATTAAACGTTATATAAAACTCGGCAAGTGAATTTCGAAAAAGGGATTTAAATGCTATTTGTTGTTTTTAAAAGAGAAATCGGTCATTTACTTGAGTATTTGTGTTCCCGACGTATTCGGGGTGGATTGTTGATTGTGCACATCTGCATGTGACCGCTTCGCAATTTACATTCCACGAGTGGAGTGTTATTTACCCGACTATCATGGGAGCGGGCCGTACGACACGACGGATTTAGAATGCACTTTTGGTACGCGCCGTTCGATCCTCAGCAGTGCATAGATAAGATTATTATATTGAGATGTGCACTTTTGGGACGGGCCGATCGATCCTCGGCAGTGCACAGAGTGGATTACTATATTGAGAGATGCATTTTTTGGTACGGGCCATTAGATCCTCGGCATTGCATATATATGGTTACTATATTGAGAGATGCACTTTTGGTACGGGCCGTTCGATCCTCGGTAGTGCATAGATATGATTACTATATTGAGAGATGCACATTTGGTACGGGCCGTTCGATCCTCAGCAGTGCATAGATATGATTATTACATTGAGAGGTGCACTTTTGGGACGGGCCGATCGATCCTCGGCAGTGCACAGAGAGGATTATTATATTATTGAGAGATGCACTTTTGGTACGGGCCATTCGATCCCCGGCAGTGCATAGATATGATTATTTTATTGAGAGGTGCACTTGTGGTACTGGCCGTTCGATCCTCGGCAGTGCACAGAGTGACTTTTATGACAGCTCAGGCCGGTTGTTCTTATCCCGTATGCGCATGTTAACTGTTAAATGTTTTCTACATGATTTTTTTTGTGATAAGATATTTGAGAGAAAATAAAGAGGCAATTGTTTACTTAAGATATTTGGAAAATAAAAGGAAAGTGTACTTTGTTGTTTATTCTCGATAGTTACCTGGATTTCTGTACTCGATATGTACTCGCTGCTCACTGTCTTACATGTCTACTGTATTTCATCATATTCTGTCAAATATTATATTGTCGGACCCTAGTAAGTGTCTAATTTGACCTCTCGTCACTACCTCTCTGAGGTTAGGCGGGCGACTTATTGGGTACACGTTGTTTTTGTACTCATGCTACACTTGCTGTGCATTTTTATTGCATAGGTACTTTCCTAGCAATGTGGAGGATTCGGAGACTTAGGCAAGCTGCATCATCCAGAGGCAATCCGTAGCTGACAGAGTCACCTTCATACTGTATTTATTTCATTTTAAATTTCCTTGTCCAATTGTATTTTGGACATGCTTTGTAATGATTGTATAAATTCTTAGAAATTGCTCATGCACTTGTGACACTGGGTTCTGGGATATGTGTTGGGATATAATTGCTTAAGTGAAATCTTTAAACCATTGTTTTTTATTAACAGACTTTTATTTGGTTAATATGTAATTAAGTGAAAGGAAATGTTTTCATAAATGTTAAAACCGGAAAGTTATTTTAATTAGTTAATGAGTTGGCTTGCCTGACATGGATGTCCGGCGCCATCACGACCTTAGGGATATTTGGGTCCTGACAACATGGTATCAGAGCGCTAGGTTCTCGTAGGTCTCACGAGTCATGAGCAAGTCTAGTAGAGGCTTGCGGATCGGCACGGAGACGGCTGTACTTATCTTCGAGAGGCGACAGGGCTGTCAGGAGTACTTCCCTTCTTGATTCTTCATCGTGCGAGTTGATTCCTTTGAGGCTTATGCCTATGTTCATTCCTACTCAATCTTACGCGTCGCGAAGCGCTTTCTACAGATCAAGAATTTGAGGAATGGGAATGGTGCTACGAATGTAATCCGAGATGCTTCCATATGTAAATGGTCGTGGTTGTTGTTATGGCCCTGCAAAAGGGTAATGTGTTATTTCAGCTCAGTAGTTGTGTTTCTAGGAGCCTCAAGGTCGTGCCCGGGTGGTGATGATGTTTGCAATTGATTGTTGCGTGGTGCTGATATGATGATATAATGCTTGCCCGTATGTTGGGGGTGATGAATGGTTGAATGGAGGTCTTCTCAGAGTTTGATTTCGAGATTTTGGTGTTTTAGTTCCGGCAGAGGAAAGGCATTTGGATTCTGGATGGTCTGGTTGGAGTTGATAAAGTAGTAAGACTGGGTGTCTTAAAGTGAGGTGGGATATGCACTTGTGACGTGTAGTCGTCGTCATTGATCGGATGGAATGTGTTAGGTTCGGCGGTGCTATGGTTTCTTCGATTGCGTGGGGTCAGAGTATCGAGAAGAAGTGTTGAAGAATGCGGTTGGCAGGGATCGTGTTATCAAAGGGGAAAGGGTCTCAACAGGGTCTAGAGTGGTGCAAGGAGTGGCTTCGGGCTAAGTGGGGGAGTCCCAACATCTGCAGTAGGGATGTAGGGTTGTCTTCTCATAGGGTTGCGAATTGTCGGCGTGTTGGCAAGTTATTTCAGCTAAGGAAAAGGAGTAAAATGGTGATTGTGCGTGGGATTTGATGAATATGTGCAAAATTTGGCCCTGTCGGGCCAGGGTAGGGCTTGGAATATTCAGAACTTATGCTTAAGGCATGGGTGAGTTGTAAGGTTAGTGACTCAGTCACATGTTTCATTGAAAAGGATGTTTCTGTGCTAGGAGAGCCCTAGAGTTGATTGTATTCGGGGCAAGTCAGAGTGGGTGACTTTCAATAGCGGTCCTAGTGAGTTCAAAAGTTAAGAATGCGGCGTTAAGGGCACATTGCAGCAGTGATCGGTTCCTTTGATGTGATTTAGTTATGCATGTGGTTGGTGCCGGTGTGTGTGCGGGGCTTGTCGGCCGTCGTAATGGATCTCATGTGGGAGCATTTGAGTGCTACGGCCTGTCAGGTGTAGGCAGACCCCGGAAGGGTTATGGTGGTATAGACTACTACTTAAGGTTTTGCATGATTGGGTGATAATGGGAATTCACTCGTGTGTTGAGATGGTACTCTTAAATTGAGTCAAGTAAAAAGTTTCTATATGATGAAGTGTTCACCCTATTGGTGGTTCGGAAGTTATGATGGAATTCTTGCGCTACCTCATGTTGGTATGTTAGGTGCGGGAAGCAGTATGTAACCGGGAGCAAGAATCGATATTGATGTCCGATGTTTATAAGGATGTCATGAGCTCGGAAGAGAAAGACAAAGTGATTTGAAAGTTCAGAGTAAGTTGGTGTTATCTTTAGTGTCACCTGAGATTGATATTAGGTGAAAGAGGCTTTGTACCCTGGTCATGGGTTCTTGATGTGTTTTGCGGCCTTAGTGTGGTCGGTGTTATGGATGGGCAGACTTGTTGCCTTGTGTGGAAGGTCGTGGAAGCATGACCGCGAAAAGATTGTATAAAGTGTGACATGTAGTCACTTGATGGATTTCAGATTTGGACTGAGTATAAAGAAGTGCAATATTGCTTAATTGAGAATTTACGCCTGGAGGGTGTTTGGTTCAGCTGATTATGGATTATGGGGTGTTAGTCCTGGTGATGATGGTTGTTCTCATGTATTATGAGAGAAAGTGGGTTAATATGGACCCAGGCAAAAGCTAATAGCCTAGTTTGGTGCGAGCGAGGTGGCTCGATGCTTGTGGATGGATTTTAATATGATTATGGGCTCCGTATGAGCCAGGCATGTTCCATTCAATAGAGCGCTTTTCATGGAAAGATATTAAAACAACGGGTGTTGTTCCGTCTTCGTCGAATTCATGTGTTATTGTGATTGTGTCGTGCGAGTTGTGAAACGGCTTGATAATTTCTTATGTGTTGAGGTCCCGCGTAGTAGGGATGTTATGTGAGCAGGATAGCTCTTGAGATCCAAAGTGTATATATATCGCACCTCAGTTGTGCTTGAGTTTTGTTGCATACGGCTCTATCAGTCTCCCCAGGATGGTATTATGCACTTAGCGTGCTTGTGATCGATATTCAGTAATTTGTAATAGTGATCGATTCAGCTCTGCGTATATTTCCTTATGTGAGTTTTACGATGGGATCGGGTGGCACGCCGCCACGAGTATGTTATTTGGATCGGGTTGCACGCTGCAACAGTGTGATCATGAGAAGGGTTAATATGTATTTATTTTCTTGTGGTTTATTTCCAATTTCCTAGTAAAAATTCATATTAGTTATGTTAGCTGAATAGTTCCGTCCTGGGTCCTTTCTTATTATCGTGTTCGAGTTATGGTCTATTGGCGCGATGTGGTATCATGTGAGGCTGTTGGCCATGTTTGGGGTGATTTGCTGTCTGAGCAGTTCATTTTGGGTGAGACGCGATTATCGGATCAGGGATCAGCGATGAGGTATTCAAGGATTTGTTAACTCTGCAGTTGAGTATGAATTTTTGCACATTCCCTCCATTGTGGTGGTATCGTCAGCATTATAGCAGGGTGTATGTATATTTGGTATGAGGTGCATTAGGAGCATCAGATTCGTGGACCTTGGCTATTAAGGTTCGGGGAGCGTCATTGTGGTCAGATGATGAGTTATGCGGTGCATGGTGCTGATTCAACAAAGATATGCGGTCATGTTCTGGTATATCGTGTACTAGTTGCTACGGTGTTTATATGTTGGAACTAGGCCTGGCAGAGAAATTTCAGGTGTTTGAATGAATTCTGAGCTTATTATATGGATAAAGAAGAAATCTCCAGATTTGATCAAGCTATTGTGCTCAGCTGGGTTGTAGTAGCACGAGCAGGTGCTCGAGGTGTTAAACGGTATTTCAGATAACTCTAGAGCAGTTCTTAGCACATTCGAGGACAAATGTCGGTTTAAGTGAGGGAGAATGTAACGACCCGACCAGTCGTTTTGAGCTCTAGCGCGTCGTTCAACGGTTTGAAGTCGTGAGCAGCTTCGTTTCAGGTATTATGACCCGTGCGTGGTCAGAATTGAATTTCAGGAAGTTTAGAATTAATTTGGAAAGAAAATTCTCATTTCAGAAGCCTTAAGTTGGAAGAATTGACTAAGATTAGAATTTTGAGTAAACGACCTCGGAATCAGGATCTGAAGGTTCCAGCAGGTTCGTATGATGATTTCGGACTTGGGTGTATGTTCGGATCGGGTTTTGGATAACCCGGGAGCGTTTTGTCATATATTGTGGAAGTTAGTATTTTAGAAGAATTTCATAAGTTTGGGTTGGAAGGCACCTCAGTGTTATAGAGGTCTGTTTGGGATTATGAGTCTGGGAATAGCTTCGTATGGTGATTCTGGAGTTGGGAGCGCGATCGGAAGTGAATTCGGATGTCCGGAGGTCATTTTGAAGTCATTTGGCTAAAGATAGAAATTTGAAGGTTTTTGAGAAGTTTGACCGAGAGTTTGACTTTTTGATATCGGGGTCGGATTCCAATTCCGAAAGCTGGAGCGGGTCCGTAATGTCGAATATGACTTGTGTGCAAAATTTGAGATTTTTGGGGAAGACCTAGAACATGGATTTTTGGACTTTTACCATGAATTTGAGCATGAAAATTGTAACAAATTGTGTATTTGAGTTAGTAAAGTTATGGGTAGAATTTATCTTCGAGAAATTTCAGATTTACGGGCACGTGGGCCCGAGGGAATTTTGGTCATTTCTTCGAGCAGGGTTGGGAAACTATATAATCTGAATTTGTTGTGAGTATTAGGATTAATTTTCATTGCTTTTCCATTATGTGGTAATTTCGGAGCGTTGTGCGTCCAATGGAGTCATCGGAGGGGCTTGGAAGCCGGTGTGGGAATTTCGGAGCGAGGTAAGTCTCCTTTCTAACTTTGTGAGGGGGAATTGTCCCCCTAGGTGAATTAATTAAGTATGTGCTATTGTCTTCGGGGGCTACGTATTCACGAGGTGATGGGAGTCCGTGCGTAGCTACTACTATGCCATGTCCGGGTAGCCTAGGACCCACTAGCATGCCTTACCTGTTGTACGTGTGATCTTGTCTGTGATGTTAGACTGCTAACATAATCGAAGTTGTAATTTAATGACTAAGGAAGATTAGATTTTATTTTCTAAATCATCTAAAAAGAGAATTTATTTCCTTCGCGGGTAATTGTATTTCCGAATAAGGTTGTTTCATTAAATGTTATATAAAACTCGGCAAGTGAATTTCGAAAAAGGGATTTAAATGCTATTTGTGGTTTTTAAAAGAGAAATCGGCCATTTACTTGAGTATTTGTGTTCCGGACGTATTCGAGGTGGATTGTTGATTGTGCACGTCTGCATGTGACTGCTTCGCAATTTACATTCCGCGAGCGGAGTGTTGTTTCCCCTACTCTCGTGGGAGCGGGCCGTACGCCACGGCGGATTTAGAATGCACTTTTGGTACGGGCCGTTCGATCCTTGACAGTGCATAGATAAGATTATTATATTGAGAGGTGCACTTTTGGGACGGGCCGATTGATCCTCGACAGTGCATAGAGAGGATTACTATATTGAGAGATGCATTTTTGGTACGGGCCGTTCGATCCTCGGCAGTGCATAGATATGATTACTATATTGAGAGATGCACTTTTGGTGCGGGCCTTTTGATCCTCGTCAGTGCATAGATATTATTACTATATTGAGAGATGCACTTTTGGTACGGGTCGTTCGATCCTCGGTAGTGCATAGTATGATTATTATATTGAGAGGTGAACTTTTGGGACGGGCCGATCGATCCTCGGCAGTGCACAGAGCAGATTATTATATTATTGAGAGATGCACTTTTGGTACGGACCGTTCGATCCTCGGCAGTGCATAGATATGATTATTTTATTGAGAGGTGCACTTGTGGTACGGCCCGTTCGATCCTCGGCAGTGCACAAAGTGACTATTATGATGGATCGGCCGGTTGTTCTTATCCCGTATGCGCATGTTAAACTGTTAAATGTTTTCTACATGATTTTTTTTTGTGATAAGATATTTGGGAGAAAATAAAAATGCAATTGTTTACTTAAGATATTTGGAAAATAAAAGGAAAGTGTACTTTGTTGTTTATTCTCGGTAGTTACCTGGATTTCGGTACTCGATACATACTCGCTGCTCACTGTCTTACATGTCTACTGTATTTCATCATATTCTGTCATATATTATATTGTCGGACCCTAGTAAGTGTCTAATTTGACCTCTCGTCACTACCTCTCTGAGGTTAGGCGGGCGACTTACTGAGTACACGTTTTTGTACTCATGCTACACTTGATGTGCATTTTTATTGCATAGGTACTTTCCTAGCAATGTGGAGAATTCGGAGACTTAGGCGAGCTGCATCATCCGGAGGCGATCCGCAGCTGACAGAGTCACCTTCATACTGTATTGATTCATTTTAAATTTCCTTGTCCGGTTGTATTTCGGACAGGCTTTGTAATGATTTTATAAATTCTTAGAAATTGCTCATTCACTTGTGACACCGGGTTCTGGGATATGTGTTGGGATATAATTGCTTAAGTGAAATCTTTAAACCATTGTTTTTAATTAACAGATTTTTATTTGGTTAATATGTAATTAAGTGAAAGGAAATGTTTTCATAAATGTTAAAACCGGAAAGTTATTTCAATTAATTAATGAGTTGGCTTGCCTGACATGGATGTCCGGCGCCATCACGACCTTAGGGATTTTTTGGGTCGTGATAGGCATGTTATTTGGATCGGGTGGCACGCCGTCACGTTTGTGTTATTTGGATCGGGTGGCACGCCGCCACGGTTATGTTATTTGGATCGGGTGGCACGCCACCACGGTTATGTTATTTGGATCAGGTGGCACGCCGCCACGGTATGTTATTTGGATCGGGTGGCACGCTGCCACGGGCTTGTTATTTGGATTGGGTTGTGCGTCGCAACAGTGTGATGTTGAGAAAGGTTCCCTAGATCTATTTTCTTGTGTTTTGTTTTCTATTTTCTGAGAAGAGTTCATAATAAGTTGCGTGAGTTGAGTAGTCTTTTCCTGAGTCATTTCTTTATGTATCATGTTCGAGTTATGGCCTATTGGCCCGTTGTGGTTTCATGTGAGACTGTTGGTCATGTTTGGGGTGATTTGTTGTCTGAGCAGTTCATACTGGGTGAGACGATATTTTTGGATCAGGGATCTAGTGCGATAAGATTATGTGAAATACATTGAAGGACAGTTACCCTTATTGGTTTGTAATGAGACGGTGGTCTTAGTCAAGAGGAAGGATTCAATGTTTGGTTAACTCTGCAATTGGTTAGCAATTTCTACACATCTCCTCCGTTGTGGTGGTATCACCAGCATTATAGCAGGATGTATATATATATCATAAGGTGCATTGGGAACATCAGATTCGTGGAATTTTGGCTATTAAGGTTCAGGGAGTGCCATTGTGGACAAATGATGAATTATGTGGTGCATGGTGCTAATTCAACAAAGGTATGCAGTCATGTTCTGGTATATCTTGTGGTAGTTGATGCGGTGTTATATATTAGGAACAGGCCCGACAGAGAATTTCAGGTGTTGGAACTGGACTCTGAGCTTATTATATAGATAAAAGAAGAAATCTTCAGATTTGATCAAGATAATGTGCCCAACTGGGTTGTGGTAGCACGGGTAGGTGCACGAGGTGTTAATCAGTGATTTCAGATAACTCCAGAGCAGTTCTTAGCGCGTTCGAGGACGAACATCGGTTTAAGTGGGGGAGAATGAAATGACCCGACCGGTCGTTCAGTGGTTTGAAGTCGTGAGCAGCTCTATTTCAGGTATTATGACTCGTGGGCATGGTCGGAGTTGAATTTCGGGAAGTTCGCAATCAAATTGGAAGGAAAATTCTCATTTCAGAAGCCTTAAGTTGGAGAAATTGACTAAGATTAGAATTTTGAGTAAATGACCTCCGAATCAAGATTTGAGGGTTCCAGTAGGTTTGTATGATGATTTCGAGCTTGGGCGTATGTTCGGATTGGGAGTTGGATAACCCGGGAGCGTTTCGGCGCATATTGTGGGAGTCAGCATTTTTGAAGAAATTTCCGAAGTTTGGGCTATAAGGCATTTCAGTGTTATTGATGTCCGTTTGGGATTCCGAGCCTTGGAATAGCTCCGTATGGTGATTTTGGAGTTGGGAGCGCGATCAGAAATGAATTCGGATATCCGTAGGTTATTTTGAAGTCATTTGGCTAAAGATAGAAATAAAGGTTTTTGAGAAATCCGACCGGAAGTGGAAATTTTGATATCGAGGTCGGAATGCGATTCCGGAAGTTGGACCAGGTCAGTAATGTCAAATATGACTTGTGTGCAAAATTTAGGGTCAATTGGACGTGATTTGACGGGTTTCGGCATCGAATATAGAAGTTGGAAATTTCTAAGTTCATAAAGATTGAATTAGGGTGCGATTCGTCGTTTCGACGTTGTTTGATGTGATTTGAGGCCTTGAGCAAGTCCGCACTATGTTTTGGAACAGGTTGGTATAATTGGACGGGGTCACGGGGGCCTCGGGTGGATTCCAGGTGGTTAACGGATCAATATTCGAAGTTGAGAAAAGCTAAAGTTGATGGTGTCTGGTGCGACCGCACCTGCGAGGCTTTGGCCGAAGGTGCGGAGCCGAAGGTGTGTCTTTGGCACCGCAGGTGCGGCTTTGGCGCCGCAGGTGCGAAGAATTGGTGGCTTGGCTGGGAGCGTAGGTGCAATGATATTTCCGCACCTGCGAAGGCGCAGATGCGGACAATGGGGCGCATGTCCGATTTTGAGCTGGAGATGAGGAAGCCGCAGGTGCGGGAGATTGGTCGCACCTGCGGGAGCACAGGTGCGAAGGTAGGATCACAGGTGCGGAAATGAGGCTGGGCAGAATGTTTTAAAACCGGGATTTTGGCCATTCCTCTCATTTTTCTCATGGCTTAGGCGAATTTAGGAGAGCATCAAGAGGGGAATTTCATCATCAATGTCAAGGTAAGAAATTTCTTCATGTTTTAAAAGTTAAATACAATTTATATGCATGGATTAGACATGGAAATTAGTAGAAAAATTGGGATTTTGGAGGAAAGACCTAGAAAATTGTATTTTTGATTTCTACCACAAATTTGAGCATGGAATTTAGAGTAAATTGTATATTTGAGTTAGGAAGTCCATGGGTAGGATATATCTTCGAGAAATTTCGGAATCCGGGAACGTGGGCCCGAGGGCATTTTGGTCAATTCACTGAGCGGAGTTGGGAAGTATATAATTTGAATTTTTTACGAGTATTAGAATGAATTTCATTGCTTTGCCCGTTATTTGGTAGTTTTGGGGCGTTGTGCATCAATTGGAGTCGTCGGAAGGGCTTGGAAGCCGGTTATGGAATTTCGGAGTGAGGTAAGTGTCCTTTCTAACTTTGTGAGGGGGAGTTGTCCCCCTAGATGAACTAATTAAGTATGTGCTACTATCTGCGGGGGATACGTACGCACGAGGTGACAGGAGTCCGTGTGTAGCTACTATTATGCCATGTCCGGGTAGTCTAGGACCCACTAGCATGCCTTACGTGTTGTACATGTGATCCTGCCAATAATATTAGACTGATAATGCTATTGAAATTGTAACTTATTTCCTACGAAGGCTAGAGTGTACCTTCTTAATCAGTTAGAAAGAAAATTGACTCCTCCGTGGGTAATTGTATTCCGGATAAGGTTATATTATTGAATATTATTAAACATGGCAAATGAATTTCGAGAAAAGATTTAAATACTAATTTTTGTGATTTTTAAAAGAGAAATTTGTCGTTTACTTGAGTATTTGTTTTCCCGATGTAGTCGGGGTGGACTGTTGATTGTGCATGACTGCATGTGACCGCTTCACAAATTTACATTCTACGAGCGGAGTGTTATTTCCCCCACTCTCATGGGAGAGGGCCGTACACCATGGCAAGATTGAAAGAAATATTATGGTTCGGGCCTTTCGACCCTCGGCAGTGCACAGAGATGATTACTATGACGGCTCAGGCCGGTTGTCCTTATCCAGTATGCGTATGCTAAATTGCTAAATATTTTTCATGGACTTTGAAGTGACAAGATATTTGGGGGAAAATAAAGAAGTAATTGTTTATTTAAGATATTTGGGGGAAAATGAGGGAGTAGTAACTATTTATTTACTTTCAGTGTTTATTTGAATTACAGTTATCCGTAATGCTTACTATTTTATCATCCTCGTATGACTATTACTGATATCATGTTGTGCTAAATTAATTTATTGGACCTTAGTGAGTATCTAATTCGACCTCTCGTCACTACCTCTCTGAGGTTAGGTGGGCGACTTATTGAGTACACGTAGTTTTCGTACTCATGCTACACTTGATGTGCATTTTTATTGCACAGTTACCTTCATAGAGATGTGGCTGGTTTAGAGACTTAGGCGAGCTGCATTATCCGGAGGCGATCCACAGCTAACAGAGCCTACCTTGTATTGTATTATTTTATTTTAATTTCCTTCTCCAATTGTATTTCGGACAAGCTTTGTAGAAATTGTAAAATTCTTAGAATTTGCTCATGCACTTGTGACACCGGGTTCTGGGATGTGTTTGGGATTTAATTTAATAAAGGGAATGGTTTACCTGTCGTATTTATTTGATAAATCTTTATTCGCTACTATAACTTGTAAGTGAAAGGTAACAATTTTGGAAAACATGTTAAATAGGAATTTATTTCAACTAATTAATGATTGGCTTGCCTGACGGTGGTGTCCGGTGCCATAATGACCTTATTAGATTTTGGGTCGTGACAGCTTCAGTATACAGCATATCACTATTCCATGCTTTAATTCTGCATAAGTACTTTCACTTAGAGATCCTGCTACTAGGTTAATAATCCCGCCTTAATAAAATAGTCATCCTTTGTATGCATTAGATACCATGTTTTTAGGGAACTCTATTTGCATCTGTTTGAATCATGTTTATTCCGCTCAAATACGCCTCCTGTCCATGAAAAGGTTTAAACACCCCCACGCATGGGTATTCATGTCTCTAAATACAAATTAGCATAAATCAACTGCTAAAATCTGTGTCACCTAGATCAGCATGTTCATAGGTTGAACAATTTCAAAAAAAGAAATTGTTAAACAACTCCTGTAATTGTGATTGCGTATAGTCCCACGCCTAGTCAAGCCTTAGGTGATTAAGGTCTTTATATAAAACTGGAAACTGCATTTTTGATTGTGTTTAAACTGCTCAAGTCTCACAGGTTTTGAAATCAGTAGGCAAACTGATTAGGACCTTGCCACTTAGTTCTAAAACAGTGCTGCATGTTTTGTGCATTGATGTTCACCTAGACATCCTGTCCTAGGATTTTTCTAAAAATTGCATGCATCTGTGTTTGAGACGTGATATTTATTTTCCTATATACATGTGGAGGTAAACATGAGTCTTTTAACTACTTTTGCCCCTATTTTCTTGTCCTACATGTTATTTGCTTATCGCTTAGATTTTGCCTTTTAAATACCTTAGGATTGTCTAGAACTCCCCAGATTTAGAGGTCCTAAGCTCCTCCAGGACCACTAGAAAGAGACGGGTAACAACACGCTTAGAGTTCGTTAATAAAAACTCTCTTAATAACCACTAAGAGGTGGGATAATGGGTGGTAAAAGGATATGATGACATGTGCGCTAATGCAACGTGTAGCCCCTCTCATTGAAGAGTGATTACCGGGCATTGCATGGATATGATCCTATAGGATAAACAACTTAGGACCCCTTTATCCCATTTCCATATGTGTGCTTAGACTGCTTATCTGTTAAAACCTTATTCCATTTACATATGTGTGCTTAGACTGCTTATCTGTTAAAACCTTATTGCCTTTACATATGTGTGCGTAGACTGCTTATTTGCACTTGACTACTTAACAAAGTAAGTTTGGTCGGGACCCACCGCTATGGATTTCGAGGGGTGCCTAACACCTTCCCCTTGAAGTAACTTCAAGCCCTTACCCAATCTTTGGTAGTATAACTAGTTTTATAAATGATCCGTAATAGGTGCCCTAGCGCACCTTAATTCTTTAGGTGGTGACTCTTCAATATTCTAATACCCCTTTCCCAAAAGGAAACGAGTTGTCCCAATAATGTCGAAAACCCTGACTATCCGCAAGGAGAGAAAAAGGAGGGCACGACAGCATGGCGGCTCTGCTGGGGAGTCTAGGCTTTTACCATTACAAACCGCTTTGTGAATTTGTCTAAATGTGCTTTATTTTGTTAATGCTTGCACCTTTTCTCTTTCCCCTTTATGCGCAATTAATTGTTTACTTTCCCAAGTATTTATTTTCCCAAAATGAAACTGACATGTTTCTTATTTCCTTTGTAACCACTTTTCAATTATAACTGCTGTATTTATCGCTTTCACTACGTGCAAATACATGACAACATGTTATTTATTGCTTATTTGTTGCTGCATAATCATGCTCAACATCATATTCCACTCATGCCGAAACAAATCCTATAGCAGCACTTGATGAGTGGTTGCGCTCTTCCTATTTATATCACCCCCTAAATTCGCAAAGGCTTATTTGCGGTAAAACCAGTCGAACAGCGGTGCAGTCGATGGTTCCATGCCTTTCCCCTTCGAATTGTCCGCTCGAGGGTACTAGTATAAAACCCTATAAAAACCTTACTCTTATTATATTGTGCATGCATCATGGTCAAACCTAGTTGGGTTAATGTGTCGTCTGCACAATAACCCTTTAAGACAGCCTTATCCAAAAGTCCACCGGGGTTTTCATAATCCCAACAGACACGATCACGTTCTATGTATTGATTTGGAGAACTAATGCTTGTATGCTAATCATAAGTGTATAAATAGTCGAGTCTGGTGGGGGAGAGGGCCTAACCATTTTTGTCTTGCAAAAAATGAGGCACGAGGTCCCCAGATTCGGTATGGTCAGCAATATCCCACCAATGCTCCTAGACTGGTGGGAAGATCTTTCCTCGAGTGACAAGAAACATGTGAAGAAGGTCCTTCTGGGACCAAGTAGATTAGATTTATTTGTTTTTCCAAATGTAATAAGGCCAAGTGCCAACAATGACTTATCTTTATTATCTTAGTGTCATTTTGGGTTACGTCTATTTTTTATTAATGAAGTGAGGCATTTATTGGCATTTAAGGTCTCCAAATCAACTTGTCGCTTGGCCTACCTCGGGCACAATGAGACTCCCAATTAGGACGCTAATTTGCATCTTTCTGCAATATATGTTTAAATACCGCAAGTACTTTTATCAGAACTCTTACTGACTTGGTTAACTTTTTGTTTTTCTTTATTTTGATTATCCCCATTCCCCAAAGGTTGGTTCACGCATACTGGCATTATAAGCTTATCATACCAGATCCAGAGGACCTCCACCTCCTTCCTCCTCCAAGTGTACCGAAAATGGACTGCTGTGTAATTTTCGAGGAGGAGGAGGAGGAAGGACCTACCATCCAAGTCGTGAGCAAGGGATCATCCCTCAGAAATTGGACTGTCAGACCATCCAGGGCCCGACGAGTCCTGGGGTAGCAAGGCTGAACAAACACTGTTTATTTCGCTTGCTAACGATTTCCTTTTTGCACTTGTGTTTTAAATAAAATCTCCAGCGTTCCAAAAATGTTTGTTTAAATTATTAAAAATTGATTTTTATTTTTAATGAATCGACATTTATTATTTAATCATTTTCTCTCATACTTTTACCTATACAGCATTATTATTTCCTGTCTTGATGAGCCAATGACTGTGACATACAATAAGACAACGCAACAAAAGGATAGTGATTCAGAAGAAGAAGATATCATACCCGCGGAAGTCGTCAGAGAAGTAGAGGACTTTGAGAACATGCCTAAGTCCAATCTGGACGAGACTGAGGTAATCAACTTGGGAGATTCAGAGACTGTCAAAGAAACAGCATCCACCTGTCACCGCCAGAGAAAGAAGAGTATACACAATTCCTGAAGGAGTATGAAGACATATTTGCATGGTCATATGATGACATGACTAGATTAAGTAAATCAATTGTGACTCACAAATTACCCATAAACCCGATGTGACCACCAGTGAATTCCACAGCCTACAGACCTCAGATGAACGGAGTTGTAGAAGCCGCTAACAAGAATATCAAGAAAATGTTGAGAAGGATGGTAGAAAATCACAAACAGTGGCACGAAAAACTTTCATTTTCTTTATTGGGATACCGAACCACAGTCCGCTCATCAACCGGGGCAACTCCTTTATTATTGGTCTATGGTACAGAAGTTGTTATTACTGCTGAAGTAGAGATTCCTTCCTTGAGAATCATACAAGAAGTTGAGCTCAGCGACACAGAGTGGATAAGGAGCCGTTATGAGCAACTATCCCTCATAAAGAAAAGAGAATAAACCCTGTGTGTCACGGGCAACTCTATCAGAACAATATGTCCAGAGCCTTCAACAAAAAAGTCAAACCAAGACAGTTCACACCGGGGCAGCTGGTGTTGAAAAAGATCTTTCCGCATCAAGATGAAGCCAAAGGGAAATTCTCTCCTAATTGGCAAGGTCCTTACATGGTTCATAGAGTGCTGACAGGAGCAGCTCTCATACTTGCAGAAATTGACGGCGAAGTCTGGCCAAAACCGATCAACTCAGATGCAGTTAAACGATACTATGTGTACCTCTTTATGCTTTATCAAATGATTTAAACTGAACTACGCCTGACCTGATTCCCGTTTAAGAGGGGATACGTAGGCAGCCCTATGGGTTCAGTCACAAATCAATAAAAATCTTATTTTCCCCCACAATTGGAAACTGGGGAAGAATTTTGAGAAGGACCCTCAAAATTCAGAAGCAAGTTCAGCGGATCGCAACATGTACAATAGTCAGAGATGTCTACCCATCTAACTGGGACAAAATTTTGAGGAGGACCCTCAAAATTCCATAGCGAAAGAGGTTGCAATGTCTTGGATCTTGTCACGGTTGTCGGTTCATCTAAATTTCTTAAACTATATTTTACTATGTCCTCGAACACTATTGCATGCTTGCTTGCAAAATAACTCTGTTTAGCCAACTCTACCCCGATGATTTGAACAGGATATTCAGTCCAAGCAAAGCCAGGCGATCAAGTCGATGGAGGCACGAACTGACTTCCCCTTCACAGAACTTACAATTTTTCTTTGGACGCAGCAACAAAGAATCAACATGCCTCGAAGTCACAACCTTCGCAACAACCGCAATACTGAAATCTCCTACCAGCTAAGAAATTCTGCTACTATCTGCTATTTATTCCATTTTCTGCATAAGGCTAATCTCTTCCTTCATTTGCATGGGACTAAGCCCTGTCCCGCATCTTGCATGAGTTTACGCTCTACCTCCACATTTGCATAAGGCTAATCTCTGTCTTCATTTGCGTGGGACTAAGTCCCGTCCTGCATCTTGCATGAGTTTACGCTCTACCTCCACATTTGCATAAGGCTAATCTCTGCCTTCATTTGCATGGGACTAAGCCCTGTCTCGCATCTTTCATGAGACTAAACTTTGTCTCCCTCCTACATGAGGCTAAGCCCTGCCTCCATTCGCATAAGGCTAATCTCTGCCTTCATTTGCAAGGGACTAAGCCCTGTCCCGCTTCTTGTATGAGACTAAACTCTGTCTCCCTCCTTCATGAAGCTAAGTCCTGCCTCTATTTTCATAAGGCTAATCTCTGCCTTCATCTGCATGGGACGAAGCCCTGTCCCGCATCTTGCATGAGGTCAAGCTCTACCTCCACACTTGCACAAGGCTAATCTCGGCCTTCATCTGCATAAGGCTAATCTCGTCCTTCATCTGGATAAGGCCAATCGCTGCCTTCACCTTGCATAAGACTAATCTCTGCCTTCATTTGTATGAGGCTAAGCTCTACCTCCATCTGCATAAGGCTAATCTCTACCTTTATTTGCATGGGACTAAGCCATGTCCCGCATCTTGCATGAGGTTAAGATCTACCTCCACATCCTGCATGAGGCTAAGCTCTGCCTCCATCTTCATAAGGCTAATCTCTTCCTTCATTTGCATGAGACTAATCTCTGTTTCCATACCTGCACGAGGCTAAGATCTGCCTCCAATTTACATTCGTTCAGCGAGACTAAGCACTGTCTCTCCAACATTATCAACTTTGCTCTTCTTTTGGGCTAAGCTCTGCCCTCAGCTTCACAAGACTAAGCCTTGTCTTGTTGACATCATATTATTGCATCTCATGGGCTGAAATATCGCCAACTTGTCCAAGGGCATTATACTTTAAAGGCATCATCCTCATAGCCGGAGGACACCATGTCATGGCCTGAGGATCTCTCAAATTTGCATATCATTATTCAAAGGCTTCATAGTTCGGAGGCACCATCTTCATGGCCCGAGAACATCATTTCATGGCCTGCGAATCTCTCACTGAACAATTCATGGCCCAGGACGTCATCCTCAACCATCCGAAGACAATTCTCATGGTCTGAATGGAACCTGCATCATGTTTAAATTTCCGCACAATATATGCTCGTAGTATCTCTATTTGCGGGTGACTCGGTAAGCAACCTCTATCCTAGCAGGAGCGATCTCGCTCCAGTTCCTTCAGCTATCAAACCTGACTTCTCACCATAAACCATTCTTTCAGCTATCCCAAAACATTGCGTCCGTTCTTGTGATGAATTCATCGGTATATTTCGCCGATGAATCCAGAACTACACACGACCTGATTCCTGTAAAACCAGGGATATGTAGGCATCTCAGAAGCTAGAGTGGGGCCTAAATCTCTCGAACTAACTCGCTCAGTCAAAATTGGCCATCATATCTTTACCCGACAACTCTTTTATCCTTTCCGGGTAAAGAGGGGCAGCTGTTGTTACCCAATTTTTTCCCAAAATAATTTTAAAAATGCATATATGTCTTCAAAATCATGCATTAGCATCAATAGGTATTTTTCCATAATTTTTTACATTATTATTAATTTGCTCAGTATTTTATTTTTAATAAATAATTATAAAATTGCATCACAAATAATTTCAAAAACCTATCTTGATTTAATATTACTATTATGGTCCTACTGAGTTCAAATCATTCCATAAATAGCCAAATTGACACCTTTTTGGCTATAATTGCAATTATAGCCCATACATATCATTTTCGTGTTATTTTTACCAGAAAATTAGTCTTTTGTATTTTTTAAATACTAAATAACCATTTTAAAACATTTCTATACAGGGAATTCATTTTTTTATAATTAATAATTATTTTAACTAATTTATTTAGGGTATTTAACAAATAGCCATTATTTATTTCATTTTCACCCTAATTAGCTACCCCAAGTACCGTTATGAATTAGCCCAATAAACCCATGCCCAGACCCGACCCAGGTCTTATTGAACCCTGGTCGTTGATCATTTTTCATCAACAACCCAAATTACTCCAGCCATAATTAAACCTAAAGACAACCCCCCCAGCCCTCTCATTTTCCTCTTTTCACCTCGTCGTCACTCACCTCCCCACCTCTCAAATGTTTTCTAAACCCAACCCTAATTCCTCCCTCGCCTTCACTCTCCACCGTCGTCCATGGTGGTTTCTCACCACCCTCAAACCTCCAAGGGTCTCTCTTACGCTGGGTACTGCCGTCTCTAAGGTCCTCAAGGGACCATGGTCAGTCCACTTATGACTTTGGTACTTTTCTGCCTGTCCCAGGCTACTCTGGATCGATTTCTAGTAAGATCTTCTTATTTTCGCCTTTAGCCTATGGGTTTCTAAACCTATATATTCATCTCTATGTTATTTTGTAAAAACCCTAATTTCTTCCTTTGAACTTCTCAGGGTTGAACTTATTTCACATGATTTTTTATGAAAATCTTCTGATTTTCGAGTCGCTTTTCATTTTCCTAAACTAGGGTTTCCTGAAAATCCTCTTCTTCAAAACTCTTTCGGATTTTAAGTGCTTTATCTCCTGTTCTTATGTGTTTTCGACTGATTTTGTTAAGTTTTTCCTTAAACCTAACTAGTTTATGCTAAAACCTCAATTTTTTTGGCATTTTTGTTTGGATTCCTAGTTTGTGCGTGTTACTTGCTACATGATTTTGTCATATGCTTTGGTTCTCATGATTTCTCCTTAGTCTAATTTAAATGTCTTGTGGTTTTGTTTTTATCCTAGTACATCTCTATTAGGGTTTCTGGTTCAATATCTCGCCTGATTCTGTGTGTTTATGAAATTGTATTTAGCCTACTTGTATATTTGTGGAAACCTATATTTTCCTCCCTTAAATCTGCATTATTTTTTTGAATCTGATTCACTGATTTGCCGTGTTAAAACCTATGTGCTGACTCTTGATTATTTCCTTTATTTGCGACCTTATTTAGTTTTCTTACCTTATTTGATTAACCGTGATATTTACTGATTCTTCACTAATTGTTTCCTTAATTGAACTCCTATCTATTTACCTCTAATTGCTCACTTGATTTTCTTTCCTTAAATGTGTCCTGCCCTTTACCGTTGGGTAATTACCCTTAATTAAGGGAGACTATGCCGATTTTGTGCATAGCTGATTCTGTGGCTTCCTTAATTATTGAAGACTGATTTCCTCTACCTTATTTTGCTATGATCTTAACTGCTATATATACTCTTCTCTATTCTCACTTTTGACACACGAACATTAGTTCACCAATACACTTACACTCTAAAAGCTCTTGCTTCTTCTCTACTACTTGCAATAGTCACTGGTCTAGCCGGCTGTAAGCCAAGGCTAGCCATTGCACAACATCTGCTTTTCATTATGTGTTTTCTCTCCCTAACTGGTATGTCCCTGATTAATTTTCTTTAATCTAAACCTTATGGGTTTCATTACTGCCTTAGTTCATCAATTACGAGTTCCATTCTTGTTCTTGTTTACTGCCTTTATTAACATGCCTAATCCTGTCTTGTTCAATATGTGATAATTGCATGTCTACTGCATTATCTAGCATTTCTCAATATTACTTTAGCATGTCTAAACTACATTATTTGTTGATTGTTTCTAGCATGCCTCAATCTTGTTCTGTTTAATATGCAGTTAGCATGTCTAAACTATGATTGCATGCTTACCACTCTACCTAGTATGTTCAAATCCTGTTTGTTCAATGTGTCAGCATGTCTACACTAGGAATACTTGTGTGGTGTTTGCCTAGTCTGTTCATTTTAATTCCTGCCTATTCTACTTTGCTGATAAGATCATGCTGAGTTATCTAGTCTCTTAAAGTAATTTCGGTTGTGTGCTTAATCATGTCAAATGTTAATGTGTTTTCAACATGGCTTTACTATGATCCTGGCTCTATATCTCAATCACCTACCCCTTTATAACTAACTTAGGAATTCTATAAAACTCTTGAAAATTTCTGTGCATACTATTGTTTATGTGCTCCATTGTACACTAATGAGTATTCTGCGTGTCCCCAATCCCCTCAATCCCTGTTTGGAATCTGTTTGCTAAGTATTCCAATTGATATGTGTTCTTATTTCAAAAGTGTTTCAATACTTTTTACTTAAACTGTTTTATCAAACTATTTCCTATTTTTCAAAACCTTTTCACTCCTAGAGTCCTCTTTATACTATTTTACCAAAAACCCTTTTCAAAACTATGTCAATCACTCTCACTTTATTCTTAAGTCAATAGGTCCTGCCCCTCCAGTGTGTGTACTGCCTTGGGATACTTTTGAGATTCCTTTGAACTCTGGCACACTGGGGCTAGCCATTCCACACTGCACAAAAAGTCTAGGTGTGAGCACTGCCCGGGATCCTTGAGGTCCTTAGGGAACTCTGACACACCTGGACATGAATTTGGCTGTGAAACCCTTGGCATTTGAGACTACTGAAGGCCTGGCATTCCCAGGTCTGCCTTGGGCCTGTTTCAGGCTCCCTATAGCTTAATTTATATTTTATTTATGTAATTTATTCAATCATTGGTATGTAATAATTATTTGTAAACATATATTGGGGTGATTAGTGAAAAAGGGAAGGTAGTTGTATGATACTGTGGGTAAAGCCGGGTAGAAATCATGTCTATAGGATTTACATTCTATAAATCTGCATTAGAAACCATGTTCTAGAGTTGACGTGTTTATTTGCATTCAAACCATGTGCATTAGATATCCTGTTCTTAGGGTCTTCACGTTTATTGCTTCAGTATACTACATATCACTATTCCATGCTTTAATTCTGCATAAGTACTTTCACTTAGAGATCCTGCTACTAGGTTAATAATCCTGCCTTAATAAAAATAGTCATTGTCGCGCCCCCTTTTTCCTCTCCTTTCGGATCGGTCAGGGTTTTTGACATTTTTGGACAACTTCTTTAAGGAAGAGTGAAGAAGGAGAGTCGCCACCTAACGGGTTTGAGGTGCGTTAGGGCACCTAAGGGGGTTTATCTATAACTAGGTTGTTAACCAGAGACAAAGTAAGGGCTTGAAATTATCCTAAGGGTCAGGTGTTAGGAACCCCTCAGGATCCACAAGTGTGATTCCCGTCCAAACAACTTTTGTGAATTTTGTACAATTAGCAAATAAACAAATATGGCTCAAATAGTAGTGGATTTAGTCTAAGTACACATAGGTTTAGAAACAGTTAAAATTAAAGCTAGATTTTGAAAAGAATTACAATCTAAGCATGTTTATGGGAATAAAGGGGTTCCTAGGTTTGTTTATAATATGGATCAAATCAATGCAATACCTGGTATGACACTCTTTGAAGAGGGGCTACACGTGGTATTAGCGCATCGGTCATCATATGTAACGACCCGACTGGTCATTTTGAGCTCTAGTGCGTCGTTCAGCCATTTGAGGTCATGAGCAACTTCGTTTCAGGTGTTATTACTCATAGGTGTGGTCGGTGTTGAACTTCGGGAAGTTCAGAGTCAAATTGGAAGGAAATTCTCATTTCGTAAGGCTTAAGTTGGAAGAATTGACTAAGATTAGAATTTTGAGTAAACGACCTCGGAATCAGGATCTAAAGGTTCCAGCAAGTTCGTATGATGATTTCGTACTTAGGCGTATGTCCGGATCGGGTTTTGGATAACCTGGGAGCGTTTCTGCGTATATTTTTGAAGTTAGTATTTTAGAATAATTTCATAAGTTTGAGTTGGAAGGCATCTCAGTGTTATAGAGGTCCGTTTGGGATTCCGAGTCTGGGAATAGCTCTTTATGGTGATTCTGGAGTTGGGAGCGCGATCGGAAGTGAATTCGGATGTCCGGAGGTCATTTTGAAGTCATTTGGCTAAAGATAGAAATTTGAAGGTTTTTGAGAAGTTTGACCGACAGTTTGGCTTTTTGATATCGGGGTCGGATTCCAATTTCGAAAGTTGTAGCAGGTCCGTAATGTCGAATATGACTTGTGTGAAAAATTTGGGGTTAATCGGATGTGATTTGATAGGTTTCGGCATCAGATGTAGAAGTTTGAAATTTCAGAGTTCATAAAGCTTGAATTGGAGTGCGATTCATGATTTTGACGTTGTTTGATGTGATTTGAGGCCTCGAGCGAGTTCGTATCATATTTTGGGACATGTTGGTATAATTGGTTAAGGTCCCGAGGGCCTCGGGTTGATTTCGGAAGGTTAACGGAATGGATTTCGGACCAAAATAGCTGCTGAAAATTCTGCAGCAAATCTATTTTGGGACAACAATTTATGCATCCAAGAGCTAACTTTGGAAGCGTATATAGGAATCTATAAGGAATCTGAAATTTTGAAAAACATAAAAGTTGTATATCTTCAAGTCTAGTTTTCATAACATTAAACCATTTATCATTTGGAGTTTTGTGCAAAAAGTTATGACCGATTGAAGATGGCTGGTGGAGCAGGTTCGCCAGAATTTTCTGATGCATGGAGCCGACTTTAGAAGCTCATATCTCGGAATATAAATAGAGTTATATGGTTTACAACCTATCAAATTAAATATCTTTGAGTCTAGTTTCTAAATCTTCAAACGGTTTGTTATTGGATATTTCTACAAGGAGGTATGGGTATTTTAACAGAAGGTATTCAACAAGGGAAAATTGTCATAGGATGTACAACCTGCAGTGCACAAGCGCAAGGTACAACTTGATGAAGCATGGACATATTGTTTTAAACACGAATTTTGGCCCATTTCTTTCATTTGGCTTGGATGATTTTGGAGAGCTC
>MDKI01005278.1:0-26596 GCA_005239505.1 Nicotiana paniculata | reverse complement strand
AAATCGATAACAAATAATCGATTCGATTTATCGATAAACCGATTCGAATGCACACCCCTATGTAAACTCATGGTCTTTCCATCAAATTAGGTATTTTATGTATATACTTTGTAGAATTTGTCTAATATTATGTTGACACTCATGCTTCAAAAAGATTGAATGTTTCACTTGGTTGAATATTGGGTTATTCACCTAAAGGAACATAAATCAATTCCCACTTATACTTTTTTTTTTTCACTTTTTTAATGGTGCACCCATATTCACAAAATCCTAGATCCGCCTTTGAAAATCGAGCTCATGGTACACTCTGGTCTCCAGCAAGATAAACTGAGTTCGAGACAGGATGACGGGGGACTGGAATCGAGGCAAGGGTCTCATCGAGTCAGAGTCCGGAGGCATGACGCTCGCCCTCGAGTATATCTGGGTCATGATCCGGGATCGGTCCAAACCCTGGAAGATTTCAGAGAACATTATTGGGCAATCAAGAACGACCAACAGAAGGCCGTAATATCCGTGGCAGGCCGGATATCAAAGCGTGGATCTCGGCGCGTATCAATGAAGAACCAGCAATCTGTTAAACATAAGATTTTTTACCTTTTATAGAATTGTACCTAGAATAGGATTCACATACTATATAAAGGGGGATCTAGTATTAAGGGCATTGTAACACGCATTCCAAAGCAATATACTACTATTTTCACTGTATTAAAAGCTCTTTTTCTTGTTCATCAATATTGGCCACTATGAGACCGGATCGAGGGTGAATGTTACACTAAGGCTGGAATCATCCTCCCCGCGTGGTTTGAATCTATTGTATCTTTATTTTATCATTCTAACTCCATTTATCTTTTTGTATCAAATTAATTTGCATATCCTTAAAACCACTTATAAATTTAATTGTTATTCGATTTTGAGGATAAACAACCACGTCGGCAATACGTACACATTTATCCCTAAAATAAGCTATAAATCATCTATTTTATCCAATAAAAATCACATTGGTTATCTCATTTTATATGATGCTTAATATTTTTTCTGTTTATTTTATGTAACAACTTATTAGTTCATTTAAAAAAGATATATTTTTAATTTGAAAATAATTTATTTTAAACTTCTCATTTTATTCTAGTGAAAAGTTTTTACAACCGCAACAATATTATAAAGTAACATGTTTGAGAACAAGTCCAAAATATCATAGCCAACACAAATATTATATTAATATATTTAAGATGACAAGTTTCAAAAGTCGATATTGGAACAGGAGGGGGTACTATTAAAAACTTGATTTCTTTTTTATAAAATATTGTAACGTATTTTCAAAATTTTAACGGCAAAAAAGCAATTCATTATGTTTCTTATGAAATTATTAAGTGCGTAATTTTCATTTAGAAGTGTGGAGTCTAGGGGTGGGCATATATCGGGTAAAATCGATAACTCGAACCGTTAATTATTTATCGGATTATCGGTATTGGGTTATTGGGTTAACGGTTCGATAACGGGTAAAAAAAAATTATTGGGTTATCGATTCGGGCTCGGTTTGCAATTCTGTTACTGGGTAAAAACCGATAACCCAATAAGAATTAACTAATTTACTAATTTACCCTTAAGTATATACATACTATACTAGGGTTTCATAATTAATTTTCCCTATTCTTTCTCAATTCTCAGTAAGTCAGTTTCTCAATTTTCCACCGCACCCATACGGCCCAACCTCAGCAGTTGCCCTCTCTCACCACGGCTCACGCCCTCACCAGTTCTCCGCCTCACGGCTCACGCCCTCACCGGTCACCAGTCACTAGTCAGCCCGTCAAGACTCAGGCCGGCGTCACTCGTCAGTCGCATCACGCCCTCAGGTTGGACAGGTGTTTCTCTCTTTTTGGACAAATCTAAAATTATAAAACACTTATAATTTTAACAAGTGTTTCTCTTTTTGGAATATTAAGAATCCTAAGCAGTAAATCTGTTTATTTGATACATGGGTTACCCAGTTTCTGATATTATCAATTCATAATTTCTGATAAATATTCATATAGATTATCGTATCATAACCAGTAGCTTAAAGACTTGATTGTGTAACGTCGTCTTACTATTTTATCCCACTTTTTTCAGAATTTTTTCACTTCTAGTTAAACATATGAATCATATTCCACGTTTTATTATCAATACAATCATATTACATTCCACCTTTGTAATCCTATATTTATGCATCATAAAATTGTCAAAGACAACGAAAATCTGATCTATTTCTTGACTTCTTGCTCAAGATAATTGAGAACCCGACAATTTTATATATTGTAAAATTATTTTAGTTGTTTTATCTTATCGAGTAAATCGATAACCGAACCGATAATGATCGATAACCGATTAACCGATAACTGATAACCAATATCTTATCGGTTTGGTTATCGGGTTATGATATTTATAAACCGATAACCGATAAGCAAAACCGATAATATTCAAAACCAAATCGAAGCGACCGATGTCCACCCCTAGTGGAGTCGCTGTCCTGCAAAACGAATGAAAGACCTCTGTAATTGGATTAACAGAGTGCTTGCCTTATACCTTTGTCAGAATTCTCATTTAAAACTAAATTGTTTGACTCTTATATTATTATTTTTGAGATCGAAGTAATAGTATATACCTATCGATCGTTTCCCAAAACATATTATATTCTAATACTGTAAAATATTCAGTTTATACACTTTAATGTAGGTAATAAAAAGAAAGAGTCGTTGGAGACGTTAAAATTTGGAATTCGAAATATTAATCGTGCCGCATTCAAGAGTAGCCACTTAGGCACGTCTTGTTTAGTTTAAAAGTTTCATCATCATTTTTTTGTTTTTAAAATAAATTGGTACGGTTATAAAACAATAAAAGAAAAAGAACAATATTGCAGAGAAAAAAAGAGAAAAAGGTTTTATTAAATTTTTGGGATGATTTACAATGGGAAAAGACCCCTTTATTTATAGGGAGAAAATGACTTAGCCACAAAGTAAAACTCTCTAAAAGATAGACATTCACTCTAAATAAAATTCTATTTGTAACAATCCTCCTTGAATGTCTATTCAACAAATAATGTGACTCGTTAAAACTTTAACTAAAATAAAACTCAATGGGAAAAAAAATTCTAGAAAAGGAAAGAGTGCACATGTTAAGAAATGCGCATTTTGGTTGCCTCGTTTAAACCCTTGCAAGGAAAACCCAGTGGGACAAAACCTTGTAAAGGAAAAAGAGTGCAACGCGCATTAACTCCCCCTGATGAGAGCATCAATTCACATCATTGAGCCTTCACATTCCGATCTTGTACACTATCTTCTTGAAAGTTGACGTCAATAGAGATTTTGTGAACAAATCAGCCATATTATCACCTGAACAAATCTGTTGCACATTGATATCACCATTCTTTTGAAGATCATGTGTGAAAAAAAACTTTGATGAAATATGTTTTGTCCTATCTCCTTTTATGAATCCTCCCTTCAATTGGGCTATGCATGCTGCATTGTCTTGATACAAAATTTTGGGTAGTTTGTCACACTTCAAACCACATTTGTCTCGAATAAGATGTATTATAGACCTCAACCACACACATTCTCGACTTGCTTCATGAATAGCAATTATCTCAGCATGATTAGATGAAGTATCCACGATCGATTGCTTAGTCGATCGCCAAGATATGGCAGTGCCCCCACATGTAAGCACATAGCTTGTTTGAGATCGAGCCTTGTGTGGGTCAAATAAATACTCAGCATCAGCATAACCAACAAGATTGGGACTACAATTATTGTCATAAAATAAGCCTATATCGGTAGTTCCTTTTAGATACCGTAATATGTGTTTGATTCCATTCTAATGTCTCCTTGTAGAAGCAGAGCTATATCTTGCTAAGACATTAACTGAAAAAGTTATGTCAGGCCTTGTTGTATTAACAATATACATTAGTGCACCAATTGCACTAAGATATGGTACTTCAGGACCAAGTAGCTCTTCATTCTTTTCTTGAGGTCGGATTGGATCCTTATTCACATAAAGTGATCGAACAACCATCGGAGTACTTAATGGATGTGCTTCATCCATGTAAAACCGTTTCTTTACCTTTTCTATGTAGGCAGATTGATGAACAAAAATTCTGTTTGCTAAATGTTCAATTTGCAAACCAAGACATAATTTTGTCTTTCTGAGACTTTCATCTCGAATTCTTTCTTTAAATAATCAATTGCCTTTTGGAGTTCTACAGGAGTTCCAATAAGGTTTATGTCATAAACATATACGGCAAGTACAACAAATTCCTATGTTGTTTTCTTTATAAAAACACATGGACAAATGGCATCATTTATATAACCTTCCTTTAATAAATACTCATTAAGACTATTATACCTCATACGTCCTGATTGTTGTAGACCATACAAAGATCTTTGCAATTTGATTGAAAATATTTCCAGGGATTTTGAATAATGTGCGTTAGGAATTTTAAATCCCTCGAGAATTTTTATGTATATCTCATTATCAAGTGAACCATAAAGGTAGGCGGTAACCACATCCATTAAATTCATGTCAAGATTTTCATGGACAGCAAAATTAATGAGATAACAGAACGTTATAGCATCCATAACGGGTGAATATGTCTCTTCATAATCGATACCAGGCCTTTGTGAAAATCTTTGTGCAACAAGGTGTGCCCTATATATTTTTACCTCATTGTTCTCATTCCTCTTGCGTACAAAGACTCATTTATAGCCAACAGGCTTAACACCATTAGGTGTTTGGACTACAGGCTCAAAAACTTCATGTTTCGCAAGTGAATTCAACGCTGATTGGATTACTTCTTGTCCATTTGGCCAATCACGTCTTTGTCGACATTCTCCAACAGATTGAGGTTCAAGATCCTCACTATCTTGCATAATTCTAGATGCAACATTATATGCAAAGACATAATCCACCACATATCCACTCGATTCAAATTTGTCTCAATATCGATTGGATTTATTGGTAGTTCCTTATTTTCTCGAGTCTCGGGCTCAGTGGTTCCTCATGAATCTCAGAATTTATTAAATCGTGGATTTCTTCATGAGACTATTTCGTAGTGTCATTTTGAGCATTTGTTTTCCTTTTTCTAGGATTTCGATCCTTAGAACCCAATGGTCTGCCACGTTATAGGCGTGCTTTTGACTCATTGGCTATGACACTAGAAGATTGTCCAATAGGGACATCAATATAACATTCTCTGTAGGGATATGTAATTTTGTTATCCTTTTCAAATCCATAAATGCGTCTGGCATTTGATTTTCTATTCTTTGCAAATGGATAATCTTTTGCACCTCTTTCACAAATAGAGGTACGTGGATCAAGATAAGATAGTGATAGTTTTTTTCACAAAATTTCCCGTTTGGTTTCACCAATTTCTCCCCCTAATTATGGAAAAAGTGTCACATCTAATCGACAGTCTACATATCGAGCAGTGAATAAATCCCCCGTTAATGTTTCAAGATAGCGAATAATGGAGGGCGATTCAAACACAACATATATTCCTAACCTTCTTTGGGGATCCATTTAGGTGTGATATGGCGGTGCTACTGGCACATATACCGCGCATCCAAAAATTCTTAAATGGGATATTTTAGGTTCATGACCCAAAACTAATTGCAACGGGAAATATTTATGATAATTTGTCGGTCTGAGACGAACTAGCATTGCTGCATGCAAAATGGCGTGACCCCAAATAGAAGTGGGCAGCCTCATTTTCATGAGTAACGGTCTTGTATCAATTGCAGGCGTTTAATTAAAAACTCTGCAAGGCCATTTTGAGTGTAAACATGAGCTACAAGATGTTTTACTTTTATCCCAATTGATAAGAAATAATCATTAAATGTTTGGGATGAAAACTCAGCAGGATTATCAAGTCTAATAGACTTAATTGGATTGTCGAAAAATTGTGCCCGTAATTGGATTATTTGTGCCATTAATTTTGCAAACGCGAGGTTGCGAGATGACAATAGGCACACGTGAAACCATCTAGAAGATGCATCTATTAAGACCATAAAATATCTAAACTACCCACTAGGTGGGTAAATAGGTCCACAAATGTCCCCTTGTATACGTTCCAAAAACGCAGGGGACTCAATCCCAACCTTTGTTGGTGATGGTCTTATAATTAACTTGCCTTGATAACAAGAAGTGCAAGAAAATTCATTATTTAAAAGAATCTTTAATTCTTTAATGGATGCCCATTTGAGTTTTCTATAATTCGTCTCATCATAATTGATCCAGGATGTCCCAACTGATCATGCCAAAGTACAAAAGTATTGGAATCAGTAACCTTATGGTTTACAATAGAATGTGCTTCAATTGCACTAATTCTTGTCGAATAAAGGCCACAAGATAAAGACGGGTACTTCTTAATAACCTTTTTCTGGCCAAAGACATTCTTGGTAATGATGAGATATTCAAGATTATAATCATCTATTGTCTCAATATGATATCCATTTCGGCAGATATCTTTAAAACTCAACAAGTTCCTCTTGGACTTGGAGGAGAACATTGCATTCTCTAAGTTAAATATTGTTCCCTTAGGCAGAGTTATAGTAGCTCTTCCAGAGCCTTCAATTAAATTACTACTACCAGAAATTGTAGTAACATCTGCCTTACACATACTTAAATGAGAGAAATATTTCTTCTCTTTGAATATTGTATGTGTCATACATGAATCAACTAAACAAATATTTTTACAATTGAACTTTGATCCAAGGTTATTTTGTGAGATATCCATATTTGCTTCCAATTGTTTGACATACAAAAAAAATATATGAATAAATATTAGTATTTTCAGAGAAAAAGAAAAGAAACAAGTTAAGTCTATGATTCAATAATGACCTTTAATTGCAATTTTGAGTAAATTCTAACTATGATACAAACAATTACGTAGTAAACATAATGCAATTTATGAGTCTTTATTTCTCCATCTCTAAATTGTTGTGTTGTTATTTAAATAAAAATATCAATATAATAAATAATTGAAATTAAACATACTCATCTAGCAAAAGCTTGCATTTTTATGTTTACAGAAAGACAATGCAAAAGCTTGCATTTTGTTTTTTACACAAATCATAAACATACTCATCTAGAAATTGCAATAAGTAAAACGGAGCTCTTTACAGATTACGACGGCACAAATTGAGATTAAAAAAAATAAAAGGAAAAGGGCAAAAATTAACATCCATAAAGACAAAAAAATTAACACATTGGCAGGAATAATTGTTTCTTTCTGGTACCATCCAAAATTCAATTTGCCGTGTGAAAAATGGAAATAGTAGGAAAAAAATAATTACACGATTTGTGTTATAAATAGAATTTATTTAATCAAAACGAACTATTTCATAAAATAAACAATACTAATCGGTACTAATGACTACTACTCATGTAAAGAACTATAATTACATGATGTTTATTCACTAACTACTACGAATAGACAAAACAAAAAAATTATAATAATCAAACTACTCAATCATCTTTAACCACAGATCCATCACCGATCAAGTGGTCTATTTTTCCATTAGGGTGCTCAAAAAAGTCTGCCACATCCAAGTGGGTGATGTCAAAATTATTGTCAGAGATAAAATTGGCTTTAGGGCCTTTATTCTTTAGAGATCCTTGATAAAGCTCAACCAAATATCTTGGTACACGACAAATATTTGCCTAATATCCTTTTCCACTGCAACGATAACATTCAGTTTCTGAACCATTTGCCTTTAGCTTCTCATTTTCCCCTTTTCACTTTGGTGGTTATTTTTCTTTTGAGGGTGATTGACACCAGGAAAATTTCTTTCTTGTCCACGGCCACGCCCACGATCACGACTACGATCACGACCATTAATAGGGCCACGGTCTTTCCCACGCTTAGCATAATGGGAATACACATCATCAACTTCAGGCAATGGTATAGACCTAGTAGGTCTATTTTCATGATTTCTCATGAGCAAATCGTTATTTCGTTCATACACAAGAAGAAGAGAAATCAATTCAGAGTACTTCTTGAAACCTTTCTCTCGGTATTGTTGTTGCAAGACCATATTGGAGGCATGAAACGTTGTGAATGTTTTTTCAAGCATATCATAGTCGGTAATAGTATCTCCACAGAGTTTTAGTTTATAAGTAACTCTGAACATTGCGGAATTATATTCAGAAACAGACTTAAAGTCTTGGAGCCTCATATGAGCCCAATCATATCGTGCTTGTGGAAGAGTGGCCAACTTTAAGTTTCCATATCTTTCCTTTAAGCCATTCAACAAAACAAGTGGATCTTTGACTGTGAGATATTCTATTTTCAACTCTTCATCAAGGTGATGGCGCAAGAAAATCAAAGCCTCAGCACAGTCTTGGGTAGATGCTTTATTTTTATCTTTGATGGCGTCTCCAAGACCCATTGCATTTAAATGGATTTCAGCATCCAACACCATATCATATAGTTCTTGCCCGAAATTTCAAGGGTAACAAACTTTCTTTTCATAATGTCAGTCATAATTAAAAAGAGGAGAAAAGTTATATCTTAATCTTCTCAAAGAACTTTTTGAGATGGTAGAGTCTCGTGCTGATAACGTGTTATGAAACAATAAAAGAAGAAGAATAATATTACAGAGAAAGAGAGAGAGAAAATTCTTATTAAATTTTTGGGATGATTTATAATGGGGTAAGACCTCTTTATTTATAGAAAAAAAATAAACTCTCTAAAAGATAAACATTTAATCTAAATAGAATTCTATTTATAATATGTACTTTGTTTTTTGCTGCAAAAATCAGACGTTAAATCTTTAAAAGTCAAAGCGCGCAAGTTACTTTGAAAAAAAATATATTTTTGGCAACAAAAAATACTTTTGACCAAAAAGAAACATAATCAAACAGCCTATAAATATAGGTAACTACCAAGTCCATACGTATAGGTCTTGACACAAAATTCTCTCGAAAATTAATGCGTAATCAACTTTTAAGAAGATTATGTCTTCCTTTTTTAATTTACCATCAGAATCAATTTTGCTCATATTAGTTAATTAATACATGTATCTTTTTATTAAACAAAATTACCTTACTATGAATATCAGTATTATATAGTGTTCCATACGTATTCGAAGAATATATATGTTAAAAATTGTTTAAATTTAGAAAAGATTAGCCAAAATAGATCTGGGGAAAGAGAGAGCAGTGCACGCACCGAAACCAGAGACAGAGAGAGTGCATGATGACAAGTCAGTCTTAAGACTCATACGCGTAGCTGTCCAGCTGTCCTGCCACGGATTCCCCTGATTGCGTACACACCGGACCACTTCCCTGGACCCCACCTCACTCGCTCACTCTCTCTCTCTCTCTCACACACACTTAAGAATGACATAACTCACCCCCAAAATATATCCCCTATATTTCCTACTCCCATCATTCTTACTCTATACTCCTTTCTTTTGTGTATGTGTGTGGACTGCCTCTATGTAGTGAGAGAAAGTAAGAGAGAGAGAGAGAGAAGGTATGAGGGCGGGTCAAGGCGGAATATTGAAAATGGAGGGGAGGAATTGCACTCTCACACTCTGTTTCGCCGCTCATTGTAAACAAACCCACAAAGAATAATAGCCTATTGTGAAGGAAAAAAGTTTGCTCTTTGTATTTCTAAGAGATCTCATATAATCGCAAGTCGACAAAATTTCCAATGGCGAAGACAGGTGTAGTTGAAGGCGATCCAATTACAGTGGCGACTGCAAAGGCAGCAACAGAGTTGAAAAGGGAGTTACAGAGATTAGTTAAGGCTATTTTGGCTGAAGATGACATCAATGTGGACGCCATTGATAAAACCCATCAAACCCTTTTCGCCTTAAAAGACCTTAAGCTTAAACGACAGTCCTCGTTCAGGACTAGTCCTGATTCTGCCCGTGTTTTGCCCGATGAATTTCGCTGCCCGCTTTCTAAAGAACTCATGAGGGATCCTGTTATCGTTTCCACTGGTCGGGTTAGTACTAACATTCACTGACATAATTTACTTTTGGAGATAATCATTTTTTGTGGTGTTTATTTGTTCATGGCCATAATTGTGATGACTTTTTCAATTATGATTTATTTTTATGGGAATACACTGGCTATGTTGTTGTTGGCTCTGTTTGATGGATTTTGGAGGTTGTGGAATTGTGGGGAAGTGGCAGGTCTTTAATTTTTTTTTTTTTTTATTTTCTTTTTTCAGTTTTGCCATCTGTTTTATGAAGTGCGTGTGTTTGTTCATGTGGGCTATTTTTTAATTAGGTTGAGAAGTTAATAATGATCTCTAATTAATTAGTTCTTATGAATGTCAATATTGCGGTATACCAGTTTGTATTAATCTCTCTCCCTTGATACATTTCTTTCTATTTTTCTTGTTATAATGTTAAGTAAGTCATTAGAGTCGTTTTCAGGTAATTACATGTAAATCAAATTATGCTGTCTCATTGATCATCCTTTTGATGATTTGGTCAATCTTTTTTGTGAACTCTCCTAAATTAGGGGATTGTTAAGCATTTCTGTAATTTTCAAGATTCTTCTATCTGCACTTGTGAGCTAGTGATAAGGTATATTGCTGATATTTTGTTGGAATTTTGCAGACTTATGATAGACCCTTCATTCAAAAATGGTTAAAGGCTGGGAATAGGACGTGCCCTCGAACACAACAAGTACTTTCCCATACAATTCTTACACCTAATCACTTGATTCGAGAGATGATCTCACAGTGGTGTAACAATAATGGGATTCAAATGCCAAACCCTGTTCAGTATCTGAATGATGAAGGGTTGACTGAAGCTGATCGAGATTTATTCTTCTCTTTGCTTGAGAAGATGTCTTCAATATTATCTGATCAAAAAGTTGCTGCAAGGGAATTACGTTTGTTAACGAAGAAAATGCCTTCTTTTCGGGCACTATTTGGAGAATCTGCAGATGCAATTCCGCAACTTCTGCGTCCCCTCTCTCGAAGCAATAGTGGTGTTCATCCGAATCTCCAAGAAGACATAATCACGACACTTTTGAATCTTTCCATCCATGATAATAATAAAAAGCTCGTCGCAGAGACTCCAACAGTCGTTCCACTTCTTATGGATGCATTAAGATCAGGAACGATTGAAACAAGGAGCAATGCAGCAGCTGCCCTTTTCACACTGTCTGCACTCGACTCTAATAAAGAGCTTATTGGAAAATCTGGTGCTCTGAAACCGCTGGTTGAACTCTTAGATGAAGGGAACCCAGTAGCGATGAAGGATGTTGCTTCAGCTATTTTTAGTCTGTGCATTATCCATGATAATAAGACAAGAGCAGTTAGAGATGGTGCCGTGAGGGTTATCCTGAAAAAGATAATGAATAACGTGCATGTCGACGAATTGCTAGCCATACTAGCAATGCTATCAACTAATCAAAAGGCAATTGAGGAGATGGGGGACCTTGGGGCAGTTCCATCTTTGCTTAATATAATAAGGGAGACCTCGTGTGCTCGTAGCAAGGAGAACTGTATTGCAATCCTTTACACAATCTGTTATACCGACAGAAGCAAGTGGAAGATAATAAGGGATGAGGAGAAAACCTATGGGACAATCTCTCAACTTGCTGAAAATGGTACAGCAAGAGCCAAGAGAAAGGCCAATGGTATTCTCGACAGACTGAACAGGGCTGTGAATTATACCCATACTGCATAAAGAGAAGCAGTTGAAGCACAAAATCTGTAAATTCTGCTCATACCTTATTAGCCATTTTCTTTTCATCAATATATTGAGGCATGTTGTGGTTCGTTTGCAACCTTCCATTTTTGTACATTCTATCTGAGTTTTTACTAGTAATAGTCATTGTGAATAATTACTATGAGGGAGTTTTTTGTATAAATAAAATCATGGTCTTTTAGTTTGATTGATAATAGATGCACAATACATGGTGCGTTTGGTTGATTGTTTGCATATCTAGCAGAAGAATTGTGGGCTCTTCTCCTCATATGCTACCAATAAGATTGTGACTGATTGTGAAATAATTGTTCCACATGGCTCTCCTGTCGTGGTGGGATATTAGCTTAAACTTCAATGGAAGTATCAGCAAGCAGGTGGGGTTTGCTTTGATTTGTCTGCAAGCAAAAATGTGATATTTCTACTTTGAATCTTACTGTGGAGGGGCAGATATGTTCCTTTCTTTTCTCCACAGTAATGGTAACAAGGTCCACTGTCCACATGGCTCCAGTGGGGTTGTGTTACTGATGGCAAAAAACAAAAGGTTGATTCCTTCCTACCCCTTTGGTGGTGGTAGTGTTACTCTCACTTTACTTGGTTCTGGCTTTTGAGTGGAAAAGCCAAAAACTCAAAACCAAAAGTTGAGATGATTTTCCCAAGTATTGATGGGTAAAGTTATTCTGTATATGTGTTAAGAGTTGATTTCTTTTCATCTGGGTAAAATTATTCCGTACATATATTAGAGTCGATTTCTTTTCGTGACTATGGATATCACCGGTCAAAACAAAAGCCAAAAATTCACTACCTTATCAGTGAATCAGGTTGTTCACTGTCTTGCTAGAGCATCTGTTTCTATGTCTGGTTCGATGGAGTGGGATACTACCCCTCCGTCTCTCATTACTCATGTACTCGATTTGATTTGAATAATACATGATGAAAAAGCTAATTCACAAAAAAAAAAAAAAAAAAAAGAAAGGGTCCTATTATCTTCTACGATATCGGTTATGGATAAATGGATGAAATGTTCTAGAATTTAGTTGGAAAAATACCGAAGGGGAAGAATATGCCCATATTCAATGGTCTAGTGATATTTGTTAACATGGTCCATCCAATGTGCAATAAAAATCACCTTTTTTTTTTGGTTGTAGTCTCTTCATTCCAACAGTAAACGACCAACCTCCTTATCCTATCTGTTCACTGCCGCCGTAACCTTTTTTATTTTACCCCTTTCCGTTTGAAGTGGTCCCTGGTTGGGGCAACGTGCCGAGACTAAACCTTTCTTAATACGGCGGTACTAGTTAGATGTTTAAGTTTTATGTGTTATTACTAACTAAAAACATATTTATACAATCAACTTACATAAAAAAGAATATATACTCAATAATTATATTAATTGATAATATAAAATAAAAAAATCTTTTAGTTATAATAGGTTAGATTATAAAGGTCATGAGCTCGAACATCATCACATATAAAGGCCTGGAGAAGGGGAGAGGCGAGTCCATTATTCTGTAGTTTCGAATGTCATGTCTCATTAATTTTTGGGAATTTCTCGGTATCAAAAGGTAAAAAAGATATTTGAAAAAATAGGATAGATCACTCTAATAATATAAAATTTTCTACTTATTAATGTATATAACTTAATGTACTAGTGAAAAAGTGGTTAATTAATTTGGACGTATATGCAGATGACGGAGAAGTAAAGTATATTGGTGTCCAAGCATCTAAGTAACTGTAATTCTTCATGTCACGCTATGGTTTAACTTTTTATCAATAAAGAAGCAAGTGGTTAATCATGTGATGCTTTTCATTATGTATAGAGAATATGGAATACAAGGTAGGTGGTCAACAGCTTTAATAGGAAATATGCCCCCTCCTCTTTTTAAAGATTTCTGATTCCCCGTATCCTTTTTCTTCTTAGATGGAGGAATAAAGAAAAATAGTATAAAGTACAAAACAAGGAGTATAAGAGAAGTATCAAGTCCTTGATGATTTCTAAACATGGAACAAAAATGAGTAAATAGCAAAATGGTAACGTGGAATAAATTTTACTTACTTATTGCAAGTTCTAATTGTGAGACTATTTTATACTCTCTATGTATGCCCAATCAAAAAAAAGAACGAGGTAAAGAATGGTAGTAGACGGGAAAACTGTATGGGTCAAAATCTAATCAGAGAAATTCGGCATGCGGAGACAACTGTCATGAGTAACCTGCGAATCGAATTGAGTTGTCTGGCCGAGGTCGAGCAGTGATCGATAAGGCCGAGGTCGAGCAGTGATCGATAAGGCCGAGGTTGAGCAGTGATCAATAAAGCCGAGGTCGAGCAGTGATCAATAAAGCTGAGGTCGAGCAGTGATCATCAACAAGGCCGAGCAATACAGATAGATGTGACAACTAGTTTTGCTTTGGAATATCTCTTATAAAGGGGAGGGAGGACTTCTATATAGTGGAGACAGACTCTCTATCTCTAGATTTAAATAAAAAAACACATCTCTCTAAGGATTTGTTATCCCACACTCCCTACCAGATCTGAAAAAGGTTCTAAGATTCTTGTATTTGTTTATCACTCATCTTTATCAAATGAAAGAGGATCCGTCTTACTTAAGATTGGGTGGATCTTCTCCTTTATTTATGTTTTATTGCAATTTAATGTTATTTAATGCGTGGTCTTTTTCATACTACTAAATCCGGCCATAACTACTACTATAACGACTCGACTGGTCGTTTTGAGAATTTAAGCTCCGTTCGATGGCGTAAGGTCTTGAACAACTTCACATTGTGTATACCGACTTGTGTGCATGGTCTAATTCAGTTACCGGATGATCCGGAGTTGAATTGGAAGGAAAAAATCAGTTTTGGAAGTTTAAGCGGTGAGGTTTGACCGGAGGTTTGACTTTTGTGCAAACGGCCTCGGAATGAGTTTTGATTAATGCCAACAGCTCCGTATGGTATTTTTAGACTTAGGAGCGCGTCCATAATTGGTTTTGGAGGTCCGTAGAGTAATTTGAGGCAATTCGGCAAAAGTTGGAAAATTTGATGTTTGGAAAAACTGAGTAGTTGACCACAATTGACTTTTTGGTATATCGCGGTCGGAATGCGATTCCGAGAGTTGGAGCATCTCCATTATGTGAATTGGGACTTGTCTGCAAAATTTGGCGTCATTCCGGTTTGAATTGATAGGTTTCGGCACGAGTTTATAAGTTTGAAGATTTGAAAGTTCATAAGTTCGAATTATAGTATGATTCGCCGTTTCGACGTTGTTTGATATGATTTGAGACCTCGAGCGAGTCCATGTTAGGTTATATGACTTGTTTGTGTGTTTATACGGGGTTCCGGGGGCCTCGGGTGTGTTTCGGATGGGCTTCGGGTCATTTTTCTCTATTTTTGTACTGCTGTTCTGGTGCCTGATGTTTCCCTTCCGCGATTGCGTAGACCTAGTTGCGATCGCGTAGAGTAAAGTTGACCTGCCATAGTTTCTTCTTCGCGTATTATCCCACGCGATCGCGTAGGCCTTTACCTTCATCTTCTGCGATCGCATGCCACAGTTCAGGATCGCGTAGCACATTTTTGGGCAGTAGCCAATTCCTTCTTCGCGATCGCATTGCTTTTTCCGTGATCGCGATGCACAATTACCTGGGCAGACAGAATATATCCAAAAAAATCGAGGGTTCACCATTTTTATCACATTTTGACTTGTAGAGCTCGGTTTTAAGCGGTTCCTTGGGAGTTTTTCACACAATTCGATCGGGTAAGTGTTCTTCAACTAGAATTATATATATTCCATGAATTAGTCCTTGTTCTTATCATTTAAATTATATTTTTAGTCAGGGAAAATGTTGGTTTTGAAAGAAAATATCTAAAATAAAAAATCGTGAATTGAGGGACCAAATGGTATCGGAATTTGATAAATATTGCATGGTTGAACTCGTATTGGAATGGGTAATGATTTTGTAAAATTTATTGGGTTCCGAGGTGCGGGGTCGGGGGTCGACTTTTGGGTCAATTTTATATTTTTTTAAAGATTGAAACTTTATTATCCGGAATAGTTCCTTACAAGTTTTATGTGTATTTTGAAGTTGTTTTAGTTGATTTTGAGCCGTCCGGAGGTCTTTTTGCCCGAGAAGTTCATTTTAGAGTACCATATTGTCGTCTTTGAGGTAAGTATCTTGCCTAACCTTGTGTGGGGGAATTCCCCCTTAGGATTTGAGTTTTCTATGTTGATTGTAGTCCGTGTACGCAAGGTCACGAGTGCTTGCTCGAACTTATTTGTGAAAAGTTGACCCTTTAGGAATCTTAGGTCCTTATATTTGCCGAGTATGAATTGTCCTTGGCATGATTGAATTTCCTAATTTCTAGCTTCATCTTTATTTGCTTAAATGTAGAATTTTTTACTTTTGGATTTACTCCTCTTGCCTATTTGACTCCTAATTGACTTATCTGAAGAATTTACCCCTTTTACTTTCATGCTAGGTCTTCTTAACTACGTATCTCAAATTTTAATTATCTTCATCTCACCCTATAATTGTTTTTGGTCTTAACTGAAGTTATGATTATTTTCCTGCTGCTTGTCCTTAAGTGAAATTGTTGAATATCCTCGTAACTGCTCAGCCTTAAAAGAAGTTTAAATATTCTATACCTTAGTTGACTTGCCCTTATATGGAGTTAGCAGATTCGTGTGAGCTTTCTTGTTGTTGAACCATGCATTTGGGTGCGACTCCTATACGCTATTTTTCTTCCTTGTGGAGCTGTCCTTATTATGCCTAATATTCTTTGTTATGCTTATTCCTTGTGAACTAGCCTTGCTTTTCTTGTGATCAAAGGTTCTTGAATTGCGTATCTTGTATTATCGTCAATTGTTGTGGTTGTATTTGTTGTGGTGATGCACGAGGTTTCTGTCGTGTTGTTTTGGTTATTGTGATGCACGAGGTTTTTACCGTGCGATTGTTGATATAGGGGTTTGCACGAGATTTCTGCCGTGCTGTGTTTTCTATTGATATTGCACATGCAGTGTGACAAGGCGGGCTATGTATATGTGGGTTGTGCATGTGGCAAGACAAGGTGGAAACATGCTTATGCACGTGTGGCGAAACAAGGCGGGCATATACTTTACTATTGCACACGTGGCGAGACAACGTGGGCTTTGTCAGGGATTGTTTGTGATACTTTTGTTGGCCTGGGGGCATTTCCTTGTTGTTGATATTGTGTACTGAGACACTTACTGTGTGAGTTTATTCGTGTGGAAATTTGTGAGATGACAATGTATGTGTTGTCCTTTTCTTTCCTTATGCTTATTGGTTGTTGAATCATGTTAGGACACCTGCACAAGCATACACATAGTTAAGTACTATTAATGGATTTAGGGCTCTTTGTTGTCGTCAAGTACAGATACTCTTGTTGTATTTATCGTATGGGTGGAAGTGACCCAATGGGCACGTGAGTTGTCCGTGCAGTTAGTACTCTAATGAGGGCGCTAGATGCCCACTGTTAGGGTTCGAATATTGGGACCCGTAAATGGTTGTTTGTCCAAGGTTCGGAACCTCATGGAAATGACTACGGATTTGATGTAGAAGCGGTTGAAGTTGTCGAGTCATTACCTGTCCATGTGTATATTTACTTTCCAAATTTGTTTGTGTTCTATTCAATCCTTTGTGTCATTTCATGGTTTCCGCCGATACTTATTGTTTTTCCTTCTTTATCGAATTTATTGTATTGTTAGCTATATTGCGTAGCCTTTATGTGTATGTCGTTTTCCCCTTTATTCCTATATTGATACTTGTTCAGTTTATTAGACCAGTGGGTGTCTTGACTAGTTCTCGTCACTACTCCATCGAGCTTAGTCTTGATACTTACTGGGCACCGTTGTGGTGTGCTTATACTACTCTTCTGCAATGTGCAGATCCAAGTATTGATCGTTAGTAGCTGTGCGGACTCTTGCCGAGGAGACTCAAGGTAAACCTGTTGTTGCGCTCGCAGGCTTCAGAGTCACTTCCTATTTTGCAGTTACACTATTTTTTTTTCTTACTTCCAAACAGTTGTAATTAGAAGTTTTAGTAAACTCTATAAAGCTTATGACTTGTACTACCGGGTTTTGGGAATATGCAATGTATAAAGAATTATTTATTTTAGAAAAATATTAGATTTTATTATTATTGTTGTTATTCCATGAATATTAGGCTTACCTAGTCCTTAAGACTAGGTGCCATCACGATACCCAACAGAGGGAAATTTGGGTCGTGAAAGTTGGTATCAGAGCTCTAGGTTCATAGGTGCTACGAGTCATAAGAGAGTTTAGTAGAGTCTTACGGATCGGTACGGAGACGTCTGTACTTATCTTCGAGAGGCTACAGAACTATTAGGATAACTTCACTTCCTTCATTCTTATCGTGCGAGTTCATTGATCTTGAAGTTTGAAATTATCATTTCATTCTCTCACAGATGGTGAGGACACGAGCTGCAGATCCTGAGGATGTTACCACCGGAGTAGATTCCGCCAGGGGCAGAGGTGGAGGCAGAGGATGACAAGGGGCACGTGCCGCAGCTAGAGCACCTGCCAGAGCAGCCCTTGAGGAGCCGCCAACAGTTCCAGTTAGGGGGTAGGCACCGGAGGCGCCTGTTGTTACACCCGGACTTTAGGAGACCTTGGCACTGTTGTGGGATATGATTGGTACCTTGACTCAGGCGGGGTTGATTCTGGGTGCACCAGCTACTTCACAGAGCGGGGGAGGAGCTCAGACTCCCGTCGCCCACACTCCAGAGCAGCGAGATCATGTTGGTCAGGTTCCAGGTGTCATAGCAGCACAGCCTAGGGTCCTGGTTCCGCCCGTGGTTAGGGCAACAACATATGAGGAAGAACAGCTTAGACTTGAGAGGTACAAGAAGTACCACCCTCCTACCTTCAGTGGATTGGCGACAAATGATGCCCAAGGTTTCCTGGAGGAGTGTCACCACATTTTCGTACTATGTGTATTGTGGAGACGAGTGGGGTTGTTTTCGTTACATTTCAGCTCAGGGGAGCGCCTTATCAGTGGTGGCGGGCATATGAGTTTGGTAGCCCGACCGATTCAACTTCACTTACATGGGGGCAGTTTTCAGAGATGTTCTTGAGCGAGTTTGTACCTCAGTCCCTCCGAGATGCATGGCACGCGGAGTTTGAGCGGCTGCGCCAGGGCACTATGTCAGTATCGGAGTATGCCGTCAGATTCAGTGATTTGGTCAGGAACACACCTGCTTTGGTTGCTACAGTTAGAGAGCGTATTCATAGATTCATTGAGAGCCTCACGCGGGATATTCGGTTCAGCATGGCTCGGGAGTTAGAGTCGGATGTTTCATTTCAGCAAGTGGTAGGGATTGCTTGCAGAGTTGAGGGCATGCTGGATCATGAGAGAGATAACAGGAAGGACTGTGAGAGAGATGTCAGGCGGGGCTGTGAGAGGGAGGACATATGAGGTCATGAGAGAGAGTGCAGAGAGGTGAGGAGGCCTCATAGGACGGAGAGATCTACTGGTCCTTATTATGGAGGCAGGGTACGACACGGTAGAGGTTTTGTGGGCAGCCAGTTCAATTTGCATTACCGGCTTCGCATGGAGTTTCAGGTACTCATGGGTCTCAGAATACTCGTACCGCACAGTTTCCATAGCCACGTCAGCAGAGAGGTTGTTTTGCGTGTGGAGATATCAGCCGCAGGGTGAGAGATTGTCCCAGGCTCCGGGCAAATGTGTTACGGTAGGGCATTCAGGTGAGCAGAGGGAGCCCAAGAGGGGGAGGCCCGGCCCGTTGATGTGTTTCGTATAGTATGCTGGAGGACGTTGTGCCAGATGTTATAGTACATGTATGTTTTAATTTTTTACAGAGGGGCACCATTTGTAATTCATTATAGCTCTGCTGGTCGGGACGAGTTCCCTAATTTGTTGTTTCATTTATGAGTGAGTTACATGCTTTGCACTCTATTTTCGTGTTTGCTCCTGTTGGGAGATTCTGTGAGTGGTAGCCCATGTCTATTGTTTGTTTCTATTCATTATTGAGAGATATGAGACTAGTAGTAATTTCCTGTTGTCCAGTACGGTAGGCTTGATGTATTCCTGAGTATAGTGGTTACGAGCTGTGATTCTTATGCTCCACCGGTGTGGGGGCCAACACGTGTTGTAATTTTGTTGAAGGAAGTGATCTAGTGAAAAAGTTCCAGTTGATGGGATATATATATATCCTATTTGTGATTTAGAGTTGAGGGCGAAACCCTCGTGATTTCGTGTGATTTGAAGTGTTTAAACCGGGTTGTGTACCGTGATAGAAGTTATATCAGGACGGGTCCTTGTGATTCTTTGATTCTTTCCTTGTTATATTGTTTGGTAGGTTACCATTGATAGAGAATTGTTCCTGTCGGGCTTGTTTGATAGTTTCCTTATGTGTTCTCTTTTCGTATTCAATCATTTTCGTTCTGCACTCCTTGAGTTTTAGCTTGCGGGATGTGTGCCCAGTGGTTTTAGTTGTGACTTGGTGATTCGGGTGTCAAAGTATGAGGTCCTCATGTTTCTTGCGTTATTATTAGTGTGATGGAGGTTTGAAATAGAGTTCTATCGGATATGAGGCTAATTGTAGATGCTGAGTTGATTTCAGGCAGCTATTGTGATCAGAAGTGTTAGTAAAGACCTATTTGTGGTGTGTTATGTTGTGTGGTCGTACCTTGTGGGGGTAGGCATGAGTTGATGTAGTTGGTTGAGACTGATACCATATATGGATTTAGAATCGGATCTTGTGGAAATGAAGAGAAGGTGAGAATTTGAGGTCTGAGGCTTATCGGTGTTAGTAGAAAGGCTAAATAACAGTCAATAAGGTGTCATCAAGATTACGTAGATTGGGGTGAAGTGGGATCACCCGAGGGTGTATTTTGGAAGTGTGCATGCAGTGATTGGATGAGTTCGAGGCAAATCATTGCATGTTCGAGGACGAACGTTTGTTTAAGAGAGGGAGAATGTAACGACCTGACTGGTTGTTTTGATAATTTAAGCTCTGTTAGGTGGTGTAAGGTCTTGAACAACTTCACATTATGTATACTGACTTGTGTGCATGGACGAATTCAGTTACCGGATGATCCGGAGTCGAATTGGAAGGAAAATTTCAGTTTTGGAAGTTTAAGCGGTGAGGTTTGACCGGAGGTTTGACTTTTGTGTAAACGGACTCGGAATGAGTTTTGAGTAATTCCAACAGCTCCGTATGGTATTTTTAGACTTAGGCGCGCGTCCGGAATTGGTTTTGGAGGTCCGTAGAGTAATTTGAGGCAATTCGGCGAAAGTTGGAAAATTTGAAGTTTGGAAAAATGGATTAGTTGACCACAGTTGGCTTTTTTGGATATTGGGGTCGGAATGCGATTCCGACAGTTGGAGAAACTCCGTTATGTGAATTGAGACTTGTCTGCAAAATTTGGGGTCATTCCGGGTTGAATTGATAGGTTCACGAGTTTAGAAGTTTGAAGATTTGAAAGTTCATAAGTCCGCATTGTAGTGTGATTCGCCGTTTCGACGTTGTTTGATATGATTTGAGACCTCGAGCGAGTCCGTGTTAGGTTATATGACATGTTTGTTTGTTTAGACGGGGTTCCGGGGACCTTTGGTGTGTTTCGAATGGGCTTTGGGTCATTTTTCTCTATTTTTGCACTGCTGTTCTGGTGCTTGATGTTTCCCTTCCTCGATCGCGTAGACCCAGTTGCGATCGCGTAGAGTAAAGTTCACCTACCATAGTTTCTTCTTCCTGTTCACATATTATCCCACGCGATCACGTAGATCTTTCCCTTCCTCTTCTTCGATCGCATGCCACAGTTCGCGATCGCGTAGTACATTTCTAGGCAGTAGCCAATTCCTTCTTCGCGATCGCATTGCTTTTTCCGCGATTGCGATGCACAATTTCCTGGGCAGACAGAATATATCAAAAAAAATCGAGGGTTCACCATTTTTATCACAGTTTGACTTGTAGAGCTCGGTTTTGAGCGATTCCTTGGAGGTTTTTCACACAATTCGATTGGGTAAGTGTTCTTCAACTCGTATTGGAATGGGTAATCGGATTTTGTAAAATTTGTCGGGTCCCGAGGTGCGGGCTCGAGGGTCGACTTTTGGGTCGATTTTTATATTTTTGTAAAGATTGAAACTTTATTATCCGTAATAGTTCCTTACAGGTTTTATGTGTATTTTGAAGTTGTTTTAGTTGATTTTGAGCCGTCCGGAGGTCTTTTCGCCCGAGAAGTTCATTTTAGAGTACCAGGTTGTCGGCTTTGAGGTAATTATTTTGCCTAACCTTGTGTGGGGGAATTACCCCTTAGGATTTGAGTTTTCTATGATGGTTATAGTCCATGTACGCGAGGTGACGAGTGCGTGCTCGATCTTATTTGTGGAAAGTTGACCCTTTAGGAATCTTAGGTCCTTATATTCGCGGAGTATGAATTGTCCTTGGCATGATTGAATTTCCTAATTTCTAGTTCATCTTTATTTGCTTAAATGTAGAATTTCTTACTTTTGGATTTACTCCTCTTGCCTATTTGACTCATAATTGACTTATCTGAAGAATTTACCCCTTTTATTGTCATGTTAGGTCCTCTTAACTGCTTATCTCAAATTGTAATTATCTTCATCTCACCCTATAATTGTTTTTGGTCTTAACTGAAGTTATGATTATTTTTCTGCTGCTTGTCCTTAAGTGAAATTGTTGAATATCTTCGTAACTGCTCAACCTTAAAAGAAGTTTAGATATTCTATATCTTAGTTGACTTGACCTTATATGGAGTTAGCAGATTCGTGTGAGTTTTCTTGTTGTTGAATCGTGCATTTGGGTGCGACTCCTATACGCTATTTTTCTTCCTTGTTGAGTTGTCCTTATTATGCCTAGTATTTTTTGTTGTGTTTATTCCTTGTGAACTAGCCTTGCTTTTCTTGTGATCAAAAGTTCTTGAATTGATGTATCTACCGTATCTTTTATTATTGTCAATTGTTGTGGTTGTACTTGTTGTGGTGATGCACGAGGTTTCTGCCGTGCTGTTGTGGTTATTATGATGCACGAGTTTCTGTCGTGCAGTTGTTGATATGGGGGTTTGCATGAGGTTTCTGTCGTGCCGTGTTTTCTATTGATATTTCACATGTGGCATGACAAGGCGGGATATGTATATGTGGGTTGCGCATGTAGCGAGACAAGGTGGGAACATGCTTATGCACGTGTGGCGAAACAAGGCGGGCATATACTTTACTATTGCACACGTGGCGAGACAAGGTGGGCTATGTCAGGGATTGTTTGTGATACTTGTGTTGGACTGGGGGCATTTCCTTGTTGTTGATATTGTGTACTGGGACACTTACTGTGTGAGTTTATTCGTGTGGAAATTTGTGAGATGACAATGTACGTGTTGCCCTTTTCTTTCCTTATGCTTATTGGTTGTTGAATCATGTTAGGACACCTGCACAAGCATACACGTAGTTAAGTACTATTAATGGATTTAGGGCTCTTTGTTGTTGTCAAGTACAGATATTCTTGTTGTATTTATCGTATGGGTGGAAGCGACGCAATGGGCACGTGAGTCGTCCGTGCAGTCAATACTCGAATGAGGGCGCCAGATGCCAAGTGTTAGGGTTCGAATATTGGGACCCGTAAATGGTGGTTTGTCCGAGGTTCAGAACCTCATGGAAATGACTACGAATTTGATGTAGAAGTGGTTGAAGTTGTCGAGTCATTACCTCTCTGTGTGCATATTTACTTTCTAGATTTGTTTGTGTTCTATTCAATCATTTGTGTCATTTCATGATTTCCGCTGATACTTATTGTTTTTCTTTCTTTATCGAATTTATTGTATTGTTAGCTATATTGCATAGCCTTTATGTGTATATCATTTTCCCCTTTATTCCTATATTGATACTTGTTCAGTTTATTAGACCAGCGAGTGTCTTGACTAGTCCTCGTCACTACTTCATCGAGGTTAGTCTTGATACTTACTGGGCACCGCTGTGGTGGGCTCATACTACTCTTCTGCACATTTTTGTGCAGATCCAGGTATTGATCATTAGTAGCTGTACGGACTCTTGCCGAGGAGACTCAAGGTAAACCTATCGTTGCACTCGCAGGCTTCGGAGTCAACTTCCTATTTTGCATTTACACTGTTTTTTTTGCTTACTTCCAAACAGTTGTAATTAGAAGTTGTAGTAAACTCTATAAAGCTTATGACTTGTACTACCGGGTTTTGGGAATATGCAATGTATAAAGAATTATTTATTTTAGAAAAATATTAGATTTTATTATTGTTGTTGTTATTCCATGAATATTAGGCTTACCTAGTCCTTAAGACTAGGTGTCATCACGATACCCAACGGAGGGAAATTTGGGTCGTGAAAACCGCCAACATTTATATTCAACTATATTTTTCTATTCATTTTATCCATCTCAGATCTAGAAGTACTTATCCTTAACTAGGATTTACCCTCTATCTTCTTATTTAATTAATTTAACAAAAGGTCTCATACTTTTTGGGCAAACAATTTGGCGCCATCTGTAGGGATTTTCTAGTTAAAATTTTAGTTTCTTCTAGATCTAAAATTCAATTCTAGTTCCACTTTCTGTTCATTGTAGCGTCACCCTATCGCCACAAATGCAAACTTGAAACACTGTAGGCAAAAGCTTTAAAGCATGCCTTTGTAATATCTGTGGCTTAACTTTGTCCCCCTCCTTTGATTCTTTTGGTGTTTCATCCTTTCTGATAGGCACATTTTTTACCTACAATAAGTGTCATTAAGGAAGCAAAGGTTAAAAATAATTTTATTAAAAGTAACTGACAATTATGACAGTTACGCTTACAATATATTCCAGGAGTTTTCAAATATGTCATGAAGTGGAAATTACTATCTTGAGCAGATCTATTTATAAATTATTCTTGTTCCCTTCCCTTTACATTCTTGAGTGGAGATTACTCATCTCATAAGGATGTTTGTGGTATACTGTTTGTGTCATGCGACACTATATCAAGTTCCTAAACCCAAGATTGGTGTTGTGCACCCAAGATTGGGACACCAATCTTGGGTCTAAAGCTAGCACTCGAGTACAGAGCAGAATGAGTCGTCCTACAGTGCGACTCAGCTTGTTGTCAATCAAGTCACAGGGACTTTCCAAATCAAGGAACAAAGACTGCAAAAATACCATGTCGGGATCTGTAAGCTTACCCGAGTTCGACGAGTGCCAGCTCGACCAAATCCCTCGAGCACAGAATATCAAAGCTGACGGCCTTGCCAAATTGGTAGCGGCCATTAAAAGCATAACCGGAGAAGGGAACGTGGTCACTCTCCTCCACTCGTCAACCGATCAAATCGAGGTAACGAACAATTCCATTTGGTTTTAACTGACTGTTTTTCTAAGTGGAATAGAAGCATGAGCATTCTCCCAAATACGCGAACATGGAGCGATCGTCATCAAAGAAAATCCGAAGATGCCAAGAGACCACATAGACTGGGACTGGATTGCCATCCCGAAAAACATGTGGATCCCTCCGATATGGGTAAGAAAAGCATAAGTGCATGAAGCTCACCCGCAAGTCATAAGTCTACACTGCAACAGTGAGTAAAATTTACTTCCACGTTATTTATCAACCCTTGCAATATTTCCTTTTTCGTTCCCCTCTTAAATTTTTTCCGTCAATCATGGAAATGATCTTTTGCTACAAAAGGAATGAATGATCACTTTCGATATTATTATTTATAATAATAAATCAACGTTTTGACAACATGAATCACTTGTGGATAAAGAACCACCTACTATGCTAGAAGTGCAGGCATCAAAATATTTAATTAGGAAGATAAATGAACTGCTACATAATTTTACATTCTTATAGATCTTATTTTATCCTTAAGGATAAGCGACGCTGCATCAATTACACAAGTTATATTCGACCTCGCTCGAATCAACATTCGGCCTCCTCGCCCGAATCAACATTCAGTCGCCTTGCCCGAATCAACAATCGGCCTCGCCTAAATCAACATTCGTCCTCCTCGCTCGAATCAACATTCGGCCTCCTCACCCAAATTGACATTCGTCCTTCACGCCCGAATCAACATTCAGCCTCCTCGCCCGAATTGACATTCGACCTCCACGCCTGAATTAACATTCGGCCTCACTCGAATCAACATTCGGCCTCCTTGCCCGAATTGACATTCGGCCTCCTCTCCCGAATCAACATTCGGCCTCGCCCGAATCAACATTTGGGATCCTCGCCCGAATCGACATTCGGTCTCCTCGCGCGAATCAACATTCGGCCCCCTGGCCCAAATTAATATTCGGCCTCGCCTGAATTAACATTCGGCCTCCTCGCCCGAATCGACATTCATCCTCCACGGCCGAATTAACATTAGGCCTCCTCGCCCGAATCAACATTCGGCCTCCTCGCCCGAATCTACATTCAGCCTCGCCCGAATATGCATTCGACCTCCTCGCCCGAATTTGCATTCGGTCTTCTCGCCCGAATTAACATTCGGCCTTCTCGCCCGAATTAACATTCGGCCTTCTCGCCCGAATTTACATTCGGCCTCGCCTTAACCAATATTTGGCCTCCTCTCCTGAATTGACATTCGGCCTCTGTTGATCCAAAATGCACACGCAAGTATATGTGGTCGTAACAAGTAATATAATGTTAAATCGAATGTCGAACCCACAGGGACTTGTGTAAACTACTTGTTGAATCACTCTAATTGTTATTTAATCGAGCCAAAATAAAATCCAGGAGTGTAACTAATTTATACTACGATTCTATGAAATAACTAATTATCAAGTGACAAGAATATTGTTGTGTGTACTCAGTAGAGATAAGTATTCCAAGGTTGTGATCAATTCACCACTCGTATTGCATTGTAATTAACTCTCCCTTTCATATAATTCACT
>ML364352.1:7544-24335 GCA_005239505.1 Nicotiana paniculata | reverse complement strand
TCTGATTATTTACACCCGTTTCAGACTTTTCTAGCCAATTTTTTTCTTTGTTTTCATTTTTTTAATGTATTTACATTCTGAATTGGTTCAATTAAGTGATCTTAATCATCCCTAATAGTAACTTGTTCCTTTCAAAATGCTCTCTACTCAATGCTTTTGTAAGGATATCTGCATGGTTTCACAACCAACTAGTTACTCCTTGATGTTCCTTCATTACTTTGTTGATGTGGAACAGGTCCAGGTACAGGTTCCAACGAAGTTTGGGAATTATTTTGTTCTATTCCCCCTTGTCATGTTGCCCGGGATGGATGAACCCATTCCATCACTTGTTACTTCCTCCAGTGTTGCTTTAGTTTGGACTGAGTTTCAGACCAACCCAATTTCTTCATCATCTTGTTCATTACCAACCCCAGTGATTTCACCTTTCTTTCCATTTTCAAAGGAGACATTTCCTTCTTTGAGGTCCTCAAGTGAAAGGAACTAGTCCTTGTTGCCAGTCATGTGTTTTGAGCAGCCACTATGCATGTACCATATTTGGCTACTACCTTTCACTTGAATCTACAAATGAGGCGATCAAGAAAGTCGTGGGCCTCGNGTCTTACCACAATGAGTACAAATCTTGTTCTTAGGAAGAGTGAGGTACTTGATTTTAGGATCCCACTTAGGTAGCGGATTCCCAAAGCCAAGTCCTCTTCTATTGCTACTATGATGTTCCTGTAGCCATGTCAGAGCATCAGAGGACCTGTTCCATTTGCTAGTTCTATCTAGTTCATGCTTGACCTTGCTTAGATCCTCCTTAAGGACTCTTATCTTCTCATCTCTTTTGTATAACTCGTCTTCCATTTTTCTTAGTTTTTCTTCTAATGTGAGTTGTGTGAGATCAACTTTGTTTTTACCTGTTCCTAATTACAGTTTTAGATTTTTAGATCTTAGCTCTAGGACAGTGGTGTCAAGTTCATGAACCTAGTTCTTTAACTCAGCATTTTTACTATCACTTTCTCTAGCCCTAAGTTCCAGATTTTTGCACTTAGCTTTCAAAATCACACACTCCTTAGACAGTTGTTTTTTTTCATTGTTTAGATTCTCAGATTCATCAATAAAATCCAGGAGTAACTCAGATAGCCTTCCTTTAGACAAAAATTTAATCTTGTCTTTGAGATGAATTATACTTACCTCAGATTCCACATCGGATTCTCCAATTGCCATAAGTGCTTGTTCATCTCCATCTTCATCATCTGACTCCTCATCTGAACTTTCACCCCAAGCAGCAACCATTGCCTTTGTTGATGTTCTGTTTTTCTTGGGTTGAACCTGTTCCTTATTCTTGTTCCTTCGTTCAGCTTTTTCTTTCTTCCATTCAATTTCCAATTGAGGGCAGTTTTTGATGTGATGATCAGTCTTGCCACACTTGTAACACCCCTCATTGGTTTGTTTTCAGGAACCCTTGGTTTGTTGTAGCTTCCACTTCTTGAAGGAACCTTTGCTCTCATTAGGTACATCTTGAAGTCCTTTGTGATCATGGTCATTTCATCCTCCTCCAGATCAGCTTCTTCAGTGATTCTGAATGCCAAACTCCTTTCCTTCTTGGTACCATCCATCTTCATAGTCTGCCTTCTAAGTTCATAGGCAGTGAGATTTCCAATCAGCTCATCCAACTTAAGAGTTGCAATATTCTTAGACTCCTGAATGGCTGTAATTTTGCTTTCCCAAGAGACTGGCAAGACCCTTGTCAGAATTTTCTCAACCTTGTCTTCTTCAAGAATGACCCTTCCAAGAGACTTGAGTTCATTGGTCGGTGTAGTGAAACTTGTATACATGTCTTGGATGGTCTCTCCTTCCTTCATGGTGAAATTCTCATATTGAGAATATAATAGAGTTCCTCTTGACCTCTTCACTTGAGGTGTTCCTTCATGAGCCACTTGCAAAGTGTCCCAAATTTCTTTGACAGTGGTATAACTTTGAATTCTGCTATACTTGTCTGGACCGAGTCCACACACAAGCCACTTCTTGGCCTTAGCATTTTTCTCCCACTTTCTCAAATCCTCAACAGTGCAGCCAGCTCTAGTCTTTGGCACATCTACTCCTTCAGCAGTCTTCTTCATGGTGGCTAAAGGATCGTCAGTGACTATGTCCCATAGTTCATAGTCTTCTCCAATTAAGTGATCCTTCATCCTATTTTTCTACCAGGAGTAGTACTAGCAATTGAAGAGTGGAGGCCTAACAGTTGATTGTCCTTCCCAGTTCCTAGGTGGTGCACTCATCTTGATCTTTTCCTAAGGTGTTAGCCTCTTCAAGAATAAACCGCTCTAATACCAATTGATGTTTTATACGTCAATACCACACAAGAGGGGGGTGATTTGTGTGGAGTCCAATTTTCGAGTGCTGTCGTTATAGAAGGAACTCGTTCTTCTATGTTTTCCAACTCGTACTGTTGCGGAATAATAAATGCAGAAAAGTAAAGAACACAGAGATTTTTACGTGGAAAACACCTGGCTCAGAAGGTGAAAAATCACGACCTACTACTCAGTAGGATTTTCTCCAAACACTTCACTACAACAATGAGCCAAACAACATTTACAAAATAAAATCTTTTGTAAACCTAAGGATTAACTCTAACCCTTTGTGGCAAACTAGCCTCTAGCTATTTGCGACAAACTTCAAGTTAACTATAACTTGAACATTCAGTACCTGTTACAATTGCTTCTAGATAAAGCTGAGAGGTACAATTTGTAATCACCTACTACAAATAAATTAGACTAAAAGACAACAGATGGAACTGGTTCTTCTAGCTGGTTCAAGTAGCTCCAGATTCGCATTCTCCAATTTGGCTCGAACTGGTTACAAAATATCTTCACGAATTTTGCTCTCAATTCTTGATAAATTTCTGTTTTTGTGCGTCTATATACAATAAGAACAATCTGCAATTTATAGGAGTTAGTAGATAAGGAATTAACTAGAATCCTAATGCAACTCTTCCTTGGTAGAAGAGTTCTAGTCAAACTCAACTCCTAAATCCTTCCTTATCTTAGATTTTGTTCTTATTGAATAAGGAGTCCTTCTCCAATTTCGTTTTTGCAATCTTTTCGATCAGAAGATATCTCAATTTTACCAAAATACATTTATCTCATGCATGTGCATCTCATGTGCCTTTAACTCTGTTGGTCTATGTCACCCGTGATGGACCTGGTTCATCTCGGAGTTCCTTTGTCAATCTTCAAAACTATTTCCTTTCTTGGGCCAACAAATTCCCCCTTTTTGATGATGACAAACTTTGTGCTTCAGGCCTGTTTCAGCTTAGTCCATCATTTACACATATAAGAGTATTAAGCATTTATCACAAAGAACCAAGTTCATTAGGTTATAAATATCACATGTTCAGAGCACACAACATATCTTCCCCCTTTATCTATATTTCTTGGCTTATATTGCAATTTTATAACAATTATTTATCTGTAACCAAAGAAATGGTGAATGTTTTGCTTTCTTTTAAGTGTTTGTGGTTGGAATAGATTAAGTACAACTTAAGAAGTTTGAATCTCGATTTTGGAATGATTTGGTAGAAATTTGAGGTGGTTTGAACTGAAAATCAAAGTAGAAGATGAATATGGAAAAAAAATGTGTATCACAGTGTTTATCATCTGTGTATCCTATGTGTATCAAATGTGTATCACATGTGTCGCAGAAAAAAAATAATATGTGTGAGATATATGCGTGATACAATTTTGATACATGTGTCGCAGAAGAATTTTTTAAATGCAATTTTAACTATGAAGTTTGATACCAAGTCAGCCCAAATCACCTTCAATCTTGCTCAGATTTTGTATGTTACCTCATTTATAATTTCGACCGAATTCCAACCATACCCATTGAAATAGATATTTTTTTCCTACATTTTTTAATATTGTATATCATTGGTAATGAATTTTAATTCCAAACTAGTGTAAGTCACTTTCAAACTTTGTCAACATTTGTATATTGTTTCATCTATGTGTTTTCAACGAATCGCAACAATACTCATTGTCAAATATCTTTTTTTGCCTATGTTTTCTGAATATTTTATATTATTGATAATTATTTTGGCTTATTTTGATAATATAATTAATTATTAATAAGTAGTATCTGTTTTTGTTACATTCCTGTAAGATTCCCTTAATTCTTTTGCCCCTTTATTTCCGCGAGTGTTATTACTATTGTTACTTATTCTTATTCTTTCCGTGAGTTGTGCATTGGAAATTCAACTTTTCAGAAGATGATTATAAAAATGTTATCTTTTTCTAAAGTAAAATTAGACATCTTTTCCTATGGGTTAGTCTTGAAAAGTCAAAGTTGCATTTTTGTTTTGTATTATCTTCCAAAAACAGTCGCTACCTTTGCAGGATAGGGTAGGGATAACATATGCATACATATTATTCTCTCTAGACCCACATGTGAGATTATACTAGATGTTGTTATTGCAACTTTAGAAAAAATATCGAAAGAAAAGTGCTAAAGGACTCTTTAACAACCAAACACATTTCCAAAAAGGTATCTAGACGACCTTGCTGAAAACTTTACTTCTCTAGCGATTGAGTTTACCATCCGTTATTATTATTACTTTATATTATTGTATTTGATAAGCTGCTCAATATTTTGATCTTAAACTCCACATCAGTTAAATTTGACTTGAATGAGAGAGTTTCATAATTATACAACTGGTGTAATAATGATATAATCCGTTAAAACATGATCAATCTGAATAGCCTCCACAAGAAAAAAGATACAGATAAATCCTAGTCATTAGGGGTGTACAAACCGAACCAAACCAAAAAGTCAAACCAAACCAATTAAAAAACTAGACTAGATTTGGTTTGATTTGGTTTAGTATTAAGTAAAAAAATTCGAGCCAAACCAACATATAAATATATAATTTTTATATCTACTTTTAAGATTTTATATAGAATTTTCTTTAGAGAAATGTCTAGAAATTTTTGGGATTCTCTATGAGATATAATATTGAATAGAATATGAAGTGCTCCATATTTGTTAACCTTAAATAATTGGTTGTACCATTTTCTTATCAAGTGATACTGAAATGCGTCAATCTCTTTATTCGTCCATATTCATATGTCAAGATCTATTAAATTCTTATATCTTTTTTGAATTTGAAGTCGTTATTATTATTTAGGTATAGTATTGATTTTTATGTTTAACTACTAAAGTCGGTTAAACTTGAAAGTTTATATTAATAAAAAAGTATTGTCAGACAACTAAAAAATTAATCATCATGTGTTACTAAGAAAAGTCTCCCATAAAAATATTTTAACAGATAATATGTTTGTAATTTTTTAAATTTTTACTAAACATATATTTACCTATAAAAAAATTAACAAAGTAAAATTGAAATAATATTTAAGTAACAAAAACCCACAGAACTTATTAGATAGAGAGAGAAAAACCACACCTCTCTCCACTCTCAAACCAAATATCACTGACATGGCCACATCCCCACCCACGTCGAAGGATGGAAAATCCCACAAGACCCCCCCCCCCCACGGAAGCCTCTCAATTTAAGATGGAAGAGGGCACTCCTCAAAAAATTTCTTTCGAAGAGATCCTACAGGAAAGGAATCTGATGTCCACCACTTCATATGAACTAACCCACTCTCATCCCCTTATCGAATTAAATGCAGGGAATATCACCATCTCTTTGTCAAAGGAAGACAAGAATAGGTTATACCTCCCCTTGGAGATACTCCCTTATAGTGAAACTATTTGGGAGGAAAATTCCCCACCAGTTACTGCGACCAAAGCTTGCACAACTTTGGAAGCCCATTGAACTCCTAACGTTAATTGACCTGGGTTAGGACTTCTTCATTGTCAAATTCAATCTGGAAGCAAGCATGAACAAAGTCCTTGCAGAGAGACCTTGGTTTGTGACGGGCCATTTCCTATATATACAGAAATGGGAACCAAACTTTGTCCCCAGCGGAATCCAAGCTTGCTATTACATCAATTTGGATCAAGCTCCCACAACTCCCAACGAAGTTCTATGATAGGGCGATCCTCGAGCAAGTGAGTAATAGGGTTGGAAAATTACTGAAAATAGATACATGTACCTCCCCCACCCTTAGGGGGAGGTATGCAAGGATCTATGTCCAGGTTCCACTAGACATCCCTGTCACCACCACTTTCACCATCGGCACCCACAATCAACCCATCCTATATGAGGTGGAATAGATTCTCTGCAAGGGATGTGGGAGAATTGGCCATACCTATGCTATTGCCCATTCACCCCCAAGGCCATTGAAACCAACAGTCCAATTAACTCAAATCCTATAACCACAAATGCTGGTACAACCCCTAGAAATTACTCTCGGTGTCAAACGGTCCCATTCAAGTGGAACAAAAAAGAAATCAATAAAGGAAATCGCTTATAAAGACCGGCTAGAGAAACATCAGAGCAGCCCAAGACCCAGGTAAAGTGGTACAGTGAAGCCACAGGTATGTTCCTCGACCTGGTAGCCACCACCACTGGCGTCATCAGCCGTAAGGCTCACGAACATCGGGACCTAGGTGAACACTTGGGCTCTACGGTATAGGCTACGGAGAATCAACAATACTTGGGGTCTTTAAGGCCCAACTCTGATAAAGGCCCATCTTTACAAGTGGGCTAAGTCAAAACAAGACCATCCCCACAAGCAAAGTTGATTCGGCTGAGGCATTTGCCTAAGTCGGGCACAATCCCAAAAGATGCCACTGTAGGGGATTTCTCCATTCCCAAAAAATCCAAATACTATCGCGCCCCCTTTTTCCTCTCCTTTCGGATCGGTCAGGGTTTTTGACATTTTTGGACAAATCCTTTAAGTAAGAGTGAAGAGAGGAGAGTTGCCACCTAACGGGTTTGAGGTGCGTTAGGTAACCTAAGGGGTTTATCTATAACTAGGTTGTTAACCAGAGACAGAGTAAGGGCTTGAAATTATCCTAAGGGGAAGGTGTTAGGCACCCTTTAGGATCCAAAAGTGTGGTTCCCAGCCAAACAACTTTTGTGAATTTTGTACAATTAGCAAATAAACAAATATGGCTCAAGTAGTAGGGGATTTAGTCTAAGTACGCAGATGTTTGAAAACAATCAACGAAAAGTTAGATTTTGAAAAGAATTACAATCTAAGCATGTAAAAGTAAAGGATATCCTAGGTTTTATAATATGGATCACATCAATGCAATACCCGATGTGACACTCCTCGGAAAGGGGCTACGCGTGGTATTAGCGCACCAGTCATCATATTCATATTCTACCCTTTCCCACCCCGTGAAGGTAACTAAAGCGTGTGTGGGTCACGAACTCTATTGCATGTTGTTACTCGTCCCTTCCTATTAGTCCTGGAGGATTTTTAGGACTTCTATCCTATAAAGGAGATACTAGGCAGACCCTCAGGTTTTAAAAGTGAAAATTACTAAGGCGACACATAATAAAACATATAGGACTTCAGCAAAGGGGAATGCATTGAAAGCAAATAAAGGCTCAGGTATACCTCCACACATAGTACATATAAACAACATGACTCATGCACAGTTAAGGTCCAGATTCACATTCCGATTTTAGGCATGGTATCTAAGTGATAACACAAAGTCATATTTTATTACATAACTCAGAGAGGAAGACCTAATCAGGCTTGCCTACTGGTTTTAAACATGCTGACAATTGAACACTAATCACAAAAGGCAGCTCTGGTTTTTATTTATTTATGGTTGATTACCTAAGGCTTGCCTAGGAGTGTAGTAGTTATTCAGAATTGATGACAATTTCAGGTCGTTATACCTAATAACATGCAGTTCTAGGTGTTACAAGCATTCAGAGACTAATTACCAGTTTGTTAGAACAGGAGGACTGTTTTATATATCTATATTTGGACTAAGTGTAGTTAGATGAGTATGATCCTACAACATGGTGTCTAATGCAGAATGATGCATGTGCATTTCTAGATCAGGAATTCAAAATGCACATAAATCATAGCCTTATGCACTGTTTCAGAACTAGCATAGGTGATATTTTTTAATGTTCTTTACCTAGAAACAGGATTTCTAAGTGCGTAGGCATGATGAGACATGATTGCAGTTTTTGTTACCATTATTTATTCTAGAACAGGACTTCTAAATAAAGCTTCAGGACACGTTTATATGAGCAGAATCACATAATAGCAATTTACTTAATTATTTCTCTTATAGGCAGGATCTCTAAGTGAGGGCAATGAATGATGACATGCTAAAAGGAAAACAATATATATGAGCCTAAGTAGCATGATATCTAATGCATGGCATGTTGTACCTAAACACGACTGCTATTGCGCATAGAGAAAATAAACCTAGAAACATGGTCTCTACCCTTAGTTATACTACATCATGCATATCACCCACCCATTTTCACTATCCGACCCCAGAGTTGTTTACAATTAATTATTACAGACCATGGGATATGAATTACACAACTGAAATAGAAGAAAAATAAGAAGTTAACTATAGGGAGTATACAGAATAGGCCCAGATCTCCATGTCCTCAATGCCAAGTAATCTTTCACAGCCTTTTAACAATCCGGATGTGTTAGAGTTCCCTAAGGACCTCAAGGGATCCCGGGCAATTCTCACACTCAGATTTCATAGCCAAGATAGAGAGTAAGTGCAGTGTGGAATGGCCAGCCTTTGTGTGTCAAAGTTCAGAGGGAGCTCAAGGGTCCCAAGGCAATGTTCACACAGAGGGGGCAGAACTTAATGATCTAAGAGTAGAGTGAGAGTGCTCGACATAGTTTTGAAAATGTTAAGTAAGAAAATAGTTTTGAAGAGGGAAACTTGATTGAAATAGTTTTATAACAAAGAAGTTTAACCACTAAAAGGGAAGGAACACCAACAAGTTCAACATCACACAAAGGACCAGGAATAGTCCAACAATCACAAGCAGGGGTAATGGGATTTGAGGGAAAAATACAAAGCATGTGAGGGCAAACATGTAGTAGGTAGTACACAATCAGAAGTTCCTAAGGATTCAGGGGATTGGGGGATACAGTAGGGTATAGGATTATACTAACATAACAGGACCAAATAGTTAAGACAGTAGGATTTACCCTAATCAAACTAATGTACCAAACATAGGCATGAAGATTCACATAGAACATGTATCAAGTACATAAAGACATGCCGGTTATGACAAATAGAGTATAACTTATCATGTGAATGGAGTTCAGGATCCTAGTTACATGTTGAACAACAAAATAATAAGTAAAAGCAAATTAGAAACACAATGAATTGCTATAGTAGTAGAAACATGTTGGTTTGAGAACTGAAATCTGAATTAGAACATACCAGTGAAGTGAAGAAAGTAGTAACACAAACAGGAAGTAGGAGATGCACAATAGTTAGCCTTCGCTTGCAGCCAGCTAACCTAGAATAGTAGTAACTAGCACAACAAAGAGAGAGAGCAGAGAGTTTTTAGTTGTGTGAGAGAGAGTTGAACAGATTAGTTTGTGTTTCAAATGAGAGAAGAGCATACATATATATAGTTTCCGAAAGCTGGGTTAAAATAAGGTAAAAAATCAGAATCAATTAACAATTACGGAAATTGGTATCAACCAGAGTGAAATCAGCACAAGTATCCCATAATTAAGGGAGTTATTCAAACAGTGAGTACAAATAAGGAAAGACTAAAGGGAATATTCAAACAGTGTGAAATCAGCATAAGCACCCCTTGATTGAAGGGGTTAAAACTAAACGGCTAATAGGAAAATAACAAAATAAGGAAAGTTCCCATGCGTACACCATATAAGGAAACAATTTCAACCCAATAGAAGTATGCAATTGAGACTAGGTTCATCAGATTTAATTAAGGAAATAGGGATCAATTAACAGTAAATCAACCATGTAGCAAGGTAAGAAATAAGTTAAAATTTGGAAGTCAGAAAGAGTAGTCCATAAGAAATCAGTAAGGTTTTTCAAATCTCAAGGAATCAGGGATTCAAATAAATCAGTAATAACATCAATTAGGCAAATAATAGGCAAGCAAAAGCATAGCAAGGTAAAGAACCACATAGAATTAGGGATTCAATGCTAGCACACATTAACCGAACAAGGAGAATTAAAGAGTCAAAAAAAACCCTAATGATTGTAGTAGCAAAATCACATAGGTTTAAACACAAAGCAGTAACACCAAAGGGATTAAATAGAACGAACACGATATAAACAGAAGAAAACAAAACCAGAAATCCTAGTAAGCAAAAAAATAGGGTAAAATCACATAACACTTAAAACATTTATGAGAAATAAGAGTTCATGCAATTAAAGGAACACATTAGTCAGAGAGAGAAAGAATCACAGAATGATACTAAAAGCGGAAGAAAGAATTATTTTGAAAGAGGGGTTATGAAACCCTAATTTTGAGATGAAGAGACATTTAGAAATATGAAGGTTTTTTGAAGGAAACATGTAAAAGATTCATAATATGCGTAGATCTAAGACAGATCTAAAGAAAAATCAAAAAATCGAAAAATCTTGAGAGTTAGGATTTTAGAGAACCCAGAGAAGATAAGAAAACCTTAAAATGTTGCCAGCTTTAGCCGGAGAAGTCATAGATCTTACTCGAACGGCCGGAGGTTGCGTGAAATTGACATGAAGAACCATGGGTAGGATTTGAAACGCTCCAGGTTCACCTGAGGACCTCGGGGTAGCATCAAACCGGCGTGGGGTGAAGCGGAGTCCAGGAGAGGGTGAGAGGACATAGCTTCCGGCGAGGGAGGTGGCCGGAGAGGATGGACAGAGTCCATCGGAGAGGAGGGAGACCAGAAGGTTCTAGAGAGAACCAGAGATAGAGAGAGAGATAGAGGTAGAGAGATGTTTGAACGAAGAGTGAATGAGGGGAAGGGGGTAGTCGTGTAGGACTAATTAAGATAAGAGTGAATCTGGGCCGTTGATCTAATTTGATCAACGATCCAGATTACACACAAGATTGGGTCGGGTAGGCTTAGAGATTGGGCCTGGGTATTGGGCTAAATTAAATGGGTTAGGACCAGATTGAATTTAGGCTATATTTTAAATAAAAAATGGCTACTCGTTAAATACCCAATTAAATAGGTAAATAATTAATAAAAATAGCTAATGATTACATAAAAAATGAAATTAAGGCTAAATAGGTGAAATTAAGGTAATTAAATAATATTAAAAATATAAAATGACTAATTATTGAATTAAAATGGAATAAAATATACATTTAAGCTATAACTGCAAAAATTGTTATAGCTAAATAATGCCAAATTGGCTAATTATTGAAATAATTAGATCCTAATAGGATTAAAATAATGTATTGAGATAGGAAATATTTTGAAATTATTTATAATATAATTTATGAATAATTATTGAATATAAAGTACTGAATAAATTGGAAAAAAAATTAATAAAATATGGAAAACCATGGAAAAATACCAGTTATTATAAAAAGTGATTTTGAAGGCACATATGCAAATTTTAAAATAGTTTGAGGAAAAATTGGGTATCAACAGCTGCCCCGCTTTACCCGAGAAGGATGAAAGAGTTGTCGGGTAAAGATATGATGGCCAATTTTGGCCGAGTGAAATGGTTTGGAGAGATTCTGGCCGCACCCTGGTTTTTGAGTTGCCTACATATCCCTGGGTTTACATGAATCAGGTCGTATGTAGTTCAGGAGTTATCAGTGAAGTATACCGATGAGGTTTCTTACAAGAACGGATGCAACATTTGGGACTGATTGAATAAGCGGCTTACGGGGTGGTTAGCAGAACTGGAGAGGAACCACTCCTGCCAGGATGGCAGTTTGCTCGCCGGATTACCTTCAAATAAATAATACAAGCATATATTGTGCGTAATTTAAACATGATGCAAATTCCCGTTGGACTATGAATGATGTCTTCGGACGGTTAAGGATGACGTCCTTAGACCATGACGTCCTGGGCTATGAATTGCTTGATGCAGGATTTGCAAGCCATGAAAATGATGTTCTCGGGCCATGAGGATGGTGCCTCTAAACCATGATGCCTTTCAATAATGATATGCAGAGGTTAAAAGAGATCCTCAGGCCATGGCATGGTGTTCTCGGGCCATGAAAATGGTGCCTCCGAATAATGACGCCTTTGGATGAGTTGGCGATATTTCAGCCCATGCAGATGCAATAGAATGATGCTGACGAGACAGATCTTAGTCTTGCGAATAAAAGGACAGAGCTTAGACCGAAAGGAAAGCGAAGTAAATAGTGCTTGAGACATCAGTTAGTCTCGAAAGGTAAATTGGAGGCAGAGCTTAGCCTCGGAAGGCAGAATGGTATCCTTATGCAAAGATGCAAATACAGATAGAGACAGCGTTTAGTCTCTAACGGAAGAATGGTAGCCTTATGCAATGATGTAGATGGAGGTAGAGCTTAACCTCGGAAGGCAGAATGGTATCCTTATGCAAAGATGCAAATACAGATAGAGACAGCGTTTAGTCTCTAACGGAAGAATGGTAGCCTTATGCAATGATGTAGATGGAGGTAGAGCTTAACCTCGGAAGGCATAATGGTAGCCTTATGCAAAGATGCGAATGCAGAGGGAGACAGTGTTTAGTCTCGGAAGGCAGAATGGTAGCCTTATTCAATGATGTAGATGGAGGTAGAGCTTAACCTCGGAAGGCAGAATAGTAGCCTTATGCAAAATGTAGATGGAGCTAGAGCTTAACCTCGGAAGGAAGAAAGGTAGCCTTATGCAAGAAATAAAATGACAGTAGGAATTCTTAGCTGGTGATGAATTGCGGCATTGTGATTATTGAGAGAATTATGACTGCGGAGCATTGAAGCATGTGCGAACGTCGGCAATTGCAGCAGTTTTGAGAGTCGTATTTTGGACAACGTTTGTCCCCTGGGCGGACAGTTCGTTTAGGGATTTTGCAGCCTTAGTGCCTGCAACCAAAGAAAGATCGTGAGTTCTATAAATGGGGGGAGGGGGGTTAGTTCGTATCCCCGCTGGCTTTTCTTGACTTGTTGGGCTCGATCTGATGATACTATCTGTATTATTGGGGTGGCGTTGCTAAACAAAGTTGTTTCAAAAACAAACATGCATGATTTTGTAAAAGCATAATGTATAATTAAAAAATAATTTTGGGATGAACCGACGACCGTTACACGGCTCGGGACATTGCAACCTCTCCTGCTACGAAAATTTTAGGGTCCTCCTCAAAATTCTGCCCCATTTTGATGGGTGAATGTCTCTGACTGTTGCTCGTGCGACAATTGGCTGATCTTGCTTCCTCAAAATTCTGCCCCAGTTTCCAATTGCGGGGAAAAATGAAATTTTTATTGAATTTCGACCGAACTCATACGGATGCCTACGTATCCCCACTTAAACGGGAATCAGGTCAGGCGTAGTTCAATTTACATCATTGAAAAAGCATAAAGATTACACATAGTAGCGTTCGACTGCATCTGAATTGATTGACTTTGGCCAGACTTTTCCGTCCATTTCTGCGAGTATAAGTGCTCCTCCTGTCAGTACCCGGTGAACCATGTACGGACCCTGCCAGTTGGGAGAGAACTTCCCTTTGGCTTTGTCTTGATGTGGAAAGATCTTCTTTAGCACCAGCTGCCCTGGTGTGAACTGTCTAGTCTTGACTCTCTTGTTAAAGGCTAGGGTCATTCTGTTTTGATAGAGTTGACCATGACAGACTACATTCATTCTCTTTCCGTCTATGAGGGCTAGTTTCTCATAACGACTGTTTACCCATTCTGCGTCGCTGAGCTCAGCTTCTTGTATAATTCTTAGAGATGGAATCTCAACTTCGGCAGGAATAACAACTCCAGTACCATAAACTAGCATATAGGGAGTTGCCCCGGTTGAGGTGCGAATTGTGGTGCGATATCCCAATAAGGCAAATGATAACTTCTCGTGCCACTGCTTGTGCCTTTCTATCATCTTTCTTAGTATCTTCTTGATGTTTTTGTTGGCCGCTTCTACAACTCCATTCATCTGAGGTCTGTAAGCGATGGAATTCTTGTGTTTGATCTTAAAAGCCTCGCACATAGCTTTCATCAAGTCACTGTTGAGATTGGAACCATTGTCGGTGATGATTGACTCAGGAATCCCGAATCGACAAACAATACGGTCGCGGACAAAGTCTGCCACGACTTTCTTAGTCACTGCTTTAAAGGATGCTGCTTCGACCCATTTGGTGAAATAGTTGATGGTTACTAGAATGAACCTGTGTCCGTTGGAGGCGCCAGGCTCGATTAGTCCAATAACGTCCATGCCCCAGGCGGCGAACGACCATGGTGAGCTTGTTGCGTTGAGCTCGATTGGAGGTATCTTTATCATATCTGCGTGTATCTGACAACAGTAGCATTTCCGGACATACTGGATGCAGTCCGTTTCCATTGTCATCCAAAAGTAAACAGCTCGGAGTATCTTCTTTGCCAGAACAAAATCGTTCATATGCGGGCCACAGGTCCCAGCATGAATCTCCTCTAGCAGCTTGGATGCTTCCTTTGCGTCGACACAATCTAATACTCCCAAATCGGGAGTAGGATTCCTCCACTGTGAAAGAAGTTGTTGGACAATCTCCGAAGCGTGCGTTTCTGAATGTGATTTGCAAGCTCTGGGTACTCTCCCTTTGATAAATACTCTTTGATATCATGAAACCATGGCTTTCCATCTGCTTCCTCTTCAACATGGGCACAGTATGCCGGCTGGCTATGGATCTATCTGGAATAGGGTCAATGAAGTTCTTATCTGGATGTTGTATCATAGATGATAGTGTGGCCAATGCATCGGCGAACTCGTTCTGAATTTTGGGGACGTGCCGAAATTATATCTTCATGAACCTCTTTCTCAATTCCTGCACGTGGTGCAGAAACAACAGTATCTTGGAATTCTTAGTAGCTCATTATCCTTGTACCTGATGTATAAGCAAGTCTGAATCACCAATCACTAACAGCTCTTGGACGTTCATGTCAATGGCCATGTTGAGCCCTAAGATGCAGGCTTCATATCCCGCCATATTGTTGGTGCAGGGGAATCTGAGTTTGGTAGATACCGGATAATGCTGACCGGTTTCTAATATTAGGAATTCTCCAATTCCAATTCCGTTGAAGTTCGTTGCTCCATCGAAGAACATTCTCCAACCGTCATAGGATTCAGCAATGTCTTCTCCTATAAATGATACCTCTTCATCAGGAAAATACATTTTCAGAGGTTCATATTCTCCATCTACAGGGTTTTCAGCAAGATGGTCTGCCAGTGCTTGTCCCTTGACTGCTTTCTAAAGTCACACAGATAATATCAAACTCACTCAGTAGGATTTGCCACTTGGCTAGCTTGCCAGTGGGCATGGGCTTCTGAAAGATGTACTTCAATGGACCCATTCTCGATATGAGATACATAGTGTAGGCACAGAAGTAATGCCTCAGCTTCTGGGCTACCCAAGTCAAAGCACAGCATGTGCGTTCCAATAGAGAGTACCGAGCCTCATATGGAGTGAAATTCTTGCTCAGATAATAAATAGCCTGCTCTTTTCTTCCTGTCTCGTCGTGCTGCCCCAGAACGCAGCCGAAAGCTCCGTCTAATACTGCAAGGTAGAGTAGCAAAGGTCTACTTGGCTCAGGTGGTATCAAGACTAGCGGTGTTGACAAGTACTCCTTAATTTTGTCAAAAGATTTTTGGAAATCATCGGTCCATTTGGTTGCGGTGTCCTTCTTCAGCATCTTGAAGATCAGCTCACATATAACTGAGACTGTGCTATGAACAGGCTGATGTAATTAATATGTCCCAGGAAACTCATCACATCTTTCTTGTTCCTTGGCGATGGTAACTCTTGGATGGCTTTGACTTTTGATGGATACAATTTTGTCCCTCGACAGCTGACAATGAACCCGAGCAATTTCCTAGCAGGGACCCAATGCACACTTCGCGAGGTTTAGTTTCAGATTGTATTTCCGCAACCTATTGAAGAACTTTCTCGGATCTTCTATGTGGTCGGTGGCTATCTTGGACTTGATAATGACATCATCCACATATACCTCAATCTCTTTATGTATCATATCGTGGAAGATAGTGGTCATGGCCCTCATGTAGGTGGCCCCTGCATTCTTCAGGACGAATGGCATCATCTTGTAATAGTAAACTCCCCACGGCGTAATGAAAGTAGTTTTCTCAGAATCTTCCTCATCCATCCAGATCTGATGATAACCAACGAAGCAATCCACGAATGATTGTAGTTCATTCTTGGCGCAATTGTCAATCAGGATATGTATATTTGGCAAAGGGAAGTCGTCTTTCGGACTGGCCCAGTTGAGATACTGGTAGTCGACACATACTCTGTGTCATAACCCAAACTGATGGGCCGCGACGGGCACCCGGTACCTTACTCAACCGAGTACCAACATAACGTATCTTTTCGTATCATACTATCATAGATAATTGAACCAGAGAGGCTGCCGTGAAATAGGTAGAATACAACGTATTATACCAACTTATACTTAAGAGATATGGGCCTCTAAGACCAAAATAACCACTTGTACATTGAACATAGGCCGACAAGGCCATACAATCTTCCACGTACACGACCTGTCTATCGAGACCTGCGGGCATGAAACGCAGCGTCCCCAGGAAAAAGGGACGTCCGTACGAATATTGTACCGAGTATGTAAGGAACATAAATAAGTACATAAGAGACATGGAAGAAATATAGAGCACATGACTCAACCTGTAAGCTTGAATAGCTTTGTAAATCATAAATTACTTTTAGCGTCATGCATATGCATATGAATGTCATGTC
>ML364351.1:0-24473 GCA_005239505.1 Nicotiana paniculata | reverse complement strand
TTTTAAACTCCAAAAATTTTGCAGCAACGAACTTCTTAAGTCCAGCATCCTCGGTCTTGTACTATTTCTCAAGAGCATTCCATAAATCTTTTGAAGTTTCCATGACACTATAAAAATTATACAAGCCATCCTCCAAACAACTTAAAATGTAATTTCTGCATAAGAAATCAGAGTGTTTCCATGCTTCAATTACCACAAATCGTTCAGCCTCAGGAGTATCTTCTCCAATGACTGGAACATCCTCCTTGATGTATCGTTGCAGGCTTAGCGTAGTTAGATAGAAAAACATCTTCATCTGCCAACGCTTGAAGTCTGTACCGAAAAATTTCCCGGGTTTTTCTGCCGGTTCCATTGTATGTGCTGGTCTTGACGNTATATACTTCAAACCCGTACGTTTATTATTCCGGTAAAGTTTTGATATACTTTAAACTGGACAGAACAATTATTGGAGTAGAAAGCACAAGGCTTTAGTCTCCAAACCAAATATATATAACAGTTCAATATAAATTTCACCACAGAAACGTTATTTAAAATTCCTTAAGCTTGTTATCGCCTCTGTGTTAAAACTAGTTAGAAGAACTGTTAGAAGAAACAGAAAATGTATAAAACGATAAGAAATATTCCGAGTCCACAATTTTCTAGTGTGTCCTTAAGGAATTTTAACCCCCTCACAAGTTGCCAAGGTAATGGATTAAATCCTCCCAGGATGAAACGGAATAACCTTCCTGCAACAGTGGCAATACAAACTGCAGGATACCAACAAACTCAAAGAACGGAGCAAACTCACACTTACGAGTTTGAGAGAGAGAGACTGCGAAGTAGAATACAGTATTCAGAATGAAATGCTCAATTTTTTCAGTGAGTGGAAAAAGAAGCCATGCCTCAGAATTTATAGGCAATTATTGGAAGAGGTGTGATGTCTGTTCAGGAAAAAGTATGTGTTCAGGAAAGAAAACAACGTTCAGCAAAGGCATCATTTTTTGGATTTCAGTTAATTTCGTTAATGAACTGACTGGCATTTAATTAATTATTAAATAATTAATTAAATAAACTTCGTCCAAAAAATAATCTTATCGATCGATTATTTGACAAATCCGAATCCGAATCTGAATCCGAATCCGAATTCGAAGCCGAGCCGAGCGAGCGACAACGACGGCGCGAGGATACATCCTCTTCAACTCCTTTTAAGAGTTCTAAGAAGTGATCCTATATTTATACACACAAGTATAGTTATCTTTCACCAATGTGGTACAAAGTTCATGACAAAAACTCACTTGATTCAAATTTTCAATTCCCTCCATTTTATTTCCCACCATTTCTCAATTCACACTCTTAGACTTTTAAACCCAATGCTTAAAGTCTTTAAGCCCAATGCTTAAAGTCCAACACTATTATAGTGATTTCATGTGCAACACCATGTTGTAGAGGGTCCATGTTGTAGAGGGTGAATGTGTGTTGCCAACAAGTCCTCCGGATGTAAAGCAAAAGGTGGTGTTTGAGTGTCAAGCCTGACAGATTTTCATACTTGAGCAAGTGGTACTTTCCGGAGAGTTGTGGCGCCTGACTGATCTGCTCTTAGTTGTTCGATAACAAAAATGGATGCTGAGACAAAAATAGTTGGTGTTGCTGAGTACTCCATCATACAACCTTGCTTGGCTAACGTATCTCCTACCCCATTTTGCTCTCTGTACACATGTATTAGATGCGGATCATGGAGCTGGTGGAGCAAGTGCCAGCAATCATAGATGATATTAGTGTTGAGGAGATTTTCATTTCTTAAAATTGTGATTACCTCTGAGGCGTCAATGATTACTTCAAGTGGAACCAAATTGAACTTAATTGCTAACTGTAATCCATGGGAAAGCGCCTGTAATTTTGCTTACATGATGTTCTTTGTAGTGATATTACCAGCAAACCTCGTAATCCAAGGTTCCCTGAGCATCCCGAATGAGCCCTGTTTATACCTAATTTTGCCCTCATATTTTTTGAACAAGTATATATATTTGCAAAATATTATTTTTTGCATCATTATTTAATCTACAAGATTTATACAAGTATTTTATAATTTTTCTTAATTTTTAGAGCTTTAAAATTAATTTTATTACATTTAAATTACTTGAGTATTTATTGAATACCTCTTAAATTATTTTGTGATGATTTAATTACCCAAAGATATTATTTGCATCAACATATATGTTTCAGAATGTTTTTACTTTATTTTATGTAAGTATATTTGTTTTTTAAGCTATTTATATAATTTTACAATAATAGCTTATGTTCATGCATAATTACATCTTTTATTACATTATTCGCGTCAAAATAGAATTTTATATTTTATAATGCTAAATTATTATTTTCAATCATTTTAGTGAATAAATAGTATTTTTTATTTATTTATTAAGCATTTATTTATAAATTATTTTTGATAAATTTTGTGTATTTAAATAGTAGCCTAGTTTTAAGCCAATTGTTGGACCAAAATTGGCCCAGTAGCCTAGCCCAATAACCCCAAGCCAAAACCAGACAACCCATTTTCAATTGACTCGGTCGGTACCCGCTTAAAAGACCCGCCCCTTTTTCCCTTTGATCTTGGCTGTTGATCATTTCAAATGATCAACGACCCATAATAAATCACTACCTTCCCTTATATCCCCTTAACCTAAACCTTAATCCCATTCCCACACCCCAGTCGCCTCTGCATTCTCCCACTCCTACACCAAACCCTAAACGACTCCTCCAAATCCCCTCAAAATCCGGCTAAATCATGAAATTCTTTCACGATCTGCTTACCTTATTTGTACAATCTCATTATCATTCATTCATTCGTGGTATTACTTAGTATTTGCCTGATTTTAGCAAGTAATACCTCTCCGAATCGAGTGCAATCGTCCTTGACCTATAAGATTCAAACGAGAATCCGTCTGTATACACTCTCAACAAAGGTCGTATGGGTTTGATTCACCGAGATTTTTGGCTAATTTTGGCTATTTGTCAAACTAGGGTTTGTCCGATCTTTACCTATTTTGATTCGGAATAGGCTATGCATGTGACTTTCCTTATTCTTGCTTAAACTTGATTGATCTTCTTTCCTTATTTGTGTTTGAATATTTATTTTCCATGTTTACTTGTTCGATTTCTACATTATATAAATCTCTCCCCTAATCCCCTTCGAAAGACCTTCTGGATTCACTAGATTCACTAAGAGAAAAAAAAACTATTGCCCTTATTCTCTCACTCTCTTGTTCTATATTTTGGCTCTTGGTCGGCTGAAAGCCAAGGCCACAAAATTCCACTATTCGGCCTCTCTCAGTGTAAGCACTGTCGGGGTTCATTTGAAACCTGTGGGAACTCTGACACACTGAGAAATTTGGGGTTTCTGTTGTCCTCTCAGTGTTACTGATAAGCAAGTTGTTGGCTCTTAATCTCTGCCTTATTAGTTCGTTAATTCTGCAAATTGGTGAGTATTGAATCTCTTGCAATTTTATTCTCTTTTATTTGTATTCATGTCATTCAGGCCTTTGTGAATCAATATGATGTTGTTTGCCTTTGCTCAGCTTGTATGTGTTCTTATTATCTTATGCCCCTAATTTTTATCTTAACTTACTTGGATTCTGTGTTTTGGTGCATTCTTATTTTATATGTGTAACTGAAATGATTCCCTTAAGCTTGCTCTACTATCTTGGCCCCTATTATTTGATTCCCTTCACATGTCTTGCCTTGATTACTTGTATTGAAACTCATAGGGGATCATCTCCTACCCAGAACTTATTTGAGTAAACTCTTTTCCGATGAGTGCTTTATGTATGCTTTATTGTTTCCCTGTCTTATGCTCACATGAACTTTATGTGCCAATTACTGTCTCAATGTTCAGTCATACGTGTAGCTATGTTTTGTTCTTTCTCAGTACTGCACTCTTTAGCATTGCCTAAAGCTTCTAATTTAATTTCAATATACTTAGCTTCTTCTATTATGCATAGTTAACTGGCATAAGCCCTAGAGTGTGCATGTTCTATTAACCTTAAGTTGATATGCTTTTTCTACCATGAGTTCTTTGAATTTTTGGGGCTATGCTCAGTAGGTTAGGTTGTTTGTTGACTGTCATAAATCATGCCTACTAGCCTGTTTTCTAGGAGTATTAGGATCTCATGTAAAATTGTTTTTCCCCATATTAGGACCCTATTAGACTATCATGAGTAAGAACTTCAGGTCTAAAGATTAAGCTTAGACCATGTTTCACAGTGGAATTATTTCCTAGAAAACTTAGCATGCTTATCTTGTTAATTCCCATGAAATGCCTCTTCAACTCTGTTAATGTTGCACATGCTATAATATTTCCTTGTCATGAACTTATTTTTGTCATGCCATAGTATTAAACTACCTTATTAAGGCCATAATCTGTTGATCCTTCAATATTCGTAATTAGATTCCCTGCTTGAAATTGTCTTAAGCTGTTTTTGACCATGTCTGTGTTTAAAATCTCTTTATAAATAGTCTATTATCCTATGATGATCAACCATGTACCCTATAATCAAAATGCAAGCATGAATTTGATTATGTGTGTCCTGCCAACATGCCACGAATTTTCTTATGCGTCTGGATGTTAATCACCTTTATAGTCCTAAGAAATAAGTATGTGGACTCCCTACTCTGTTCAATTTGTTCAACACATAGTCTATTGCTTGTGTGACCATGTCCTTCTTTTGGGCTTGGTATTTGGTTCTATGTGATGCTGGGCTTGGCTGTTGGATCCAGACTTACTAGAATTATCTTATGAGTTGGGAATTCGAGTCTACTGGAGTTGTCGAAGGCCTAGAAAATACTGGGTTATCTATATTGGGCCTATAGTTGTCTGCTTATGTAATTATTCAGATTTAATTCTGGGTCTGTAATAATCTTATAATTGAACAGACATGGTGATTAATAAAAAGGGGTAGGGTATTTTAGTTTCCAGCACGATGGGCAGAGAGCATGCCTATAGGACCTATGTGCTCTACTTGTTGTTTTGGCTCTCATACGTTGCACACTAGTAGAAACCATGCCCATAGTAATCTCGCACTCACTCAACCTATTTACTATCAAAGCATGAGCTTAAGTACTCTATTTGTTCCCCATGTCTACTGCTATGTGTTATTGGACAACATGCCTATAAGATCACTAATGCCCGTCTAAAACTCATTCCTATAGGACCTTAATTGACTAATTAGCTATTGTTATTGTTGTCATATTGCCCCACCTAGATAACATGCCTATAGGGATAAAGTAATCAAGTCTGATTGTCAATTGTTAGAAATTCTGCCTATAGGATATTGACACTCGCTTAAAATTGTTTATGAGATCAACTTGTTAATGCTGGACTCTCAAAACTGTTTCATTGCTTAGCTATGCCATTATTAGAAATCATGCCTATAGGACCATGTCACTTTCCTAAGACGCATATTTATAAAATCAGAGCTAATAGTTCTGAGCTTGCAAATAGTTTACTGCCTCCTGGCCTAAGACATTGAGAACGATAATGTTGCATATACGATGCTGGAATTCAGAATCACCTAGAAAACATGCCTATAGGATTAAGTCTTAATTCTGAAACTATGTACTGCCTAAACTGTCTGCGTGCATTTGTTGTTTATGTGTGGAGACTAACTTGGGCCTTTATTTGCCTTTAGATGAAATCCTGCCTGTTTTGAATGTCAGTTAGTTTTATCATTTTGAGCTACCTAAGTAAAGTCTAGAACCAACCAAATAGAGGTCTAATGCCTCCTGGACCATAGGCATGGGAAGGGTAGTGCACACATAGGGTACGACTAACAATTTAATTAGAGCGCCTCTAGGTAAACAACTTTAACATAGTAATTGGTAGCAGGAATGATAGTATGTGACCGTTGAATAATATGAGCAACTCCTATATAAAGGGAGTTGAGAAGTATTATTTATGTTGCACGGGGTGATCCTTTAGGCTAAAAAACTTAGGACCCCCATCTTTTCCTTTATATTTGCATTTAGTCATTTGAACATTATATTTATATCTTGTAGTTCTTAAGATTTGTACCAATTGTGTTATAATGAACTTCTCCGACCTTTGTTTATTTGATCACCTAGTCTAATTACATAATCCACATAGTTCTAAGTTCGGTCGGGACTCACAGTTGTGGACCTCGAAGAGTTCTTAACACATTCTCTTTGACGTAATTTGAGCCCTTACACGATCTTTGGTGGCGTTGACTAGTCAAACAGAGTTATTTGCACAATAGGTGCCCTAACGCACCTTAAAAATCATTAGGTGGCGACTCTTCTCTTTTAATACCCATTTAAAAGAGTTGTCACATGTCGCAACCCGATTTTGCGAGAAAAAGGGGGCGCGATAGCATGGCGACTCTGCTGGGATATACTTAGGCTCTTACCATAATGAACTTGACTTATGTGGGTTATTTTTATTTATGCACATCCCTTATTCACCTTTATTTGTTTAAACCTATTATAACATGTCTATCCCCTCCCTTTCTCACATATGTTGTCTAAATTTCTATGACATGTACATTCATTCCCCTATCCATCTCAACTTGCTATGATCGCTCTTTATCTTGTCAAAATTTCTATATCATCTCTACTACGCTTTGCCAATATTCTATGAACTAAACTAACTTCTTCCTTTTGTATTTCTTCTCTTTCCTTGTTTACTCTTGCTATTTTTTACTGCTTTACATATTCAATCATGCAAATACTTGACATCGTGTTATTATCTCTGCATAAAGCATGCTCCACACCATACTCCACTCGTTCCAATAATCAACATAGCGGCGCGTGATGAGTGTCCGCGCTCTTCCAAAATTACCCTTTTTAAATCGAAAAGGCTTATTTGCGGTAGACTAGTTGATCAGCGGTTGCAGTCGACGGTCCCATGCATTTTCCTCTTAAGTTGTCCACTTGAGAGTACCTGTCTAGACCTTTCTAAAAACCTTATCGAATGTACATGCATCATGTTAAAACTTGTATGGGTTAAAACGTTGTTAACATAATAGCGCGCTAAGATAAGCCTTGTCCAAAGCCCAACAGGATTTCCATAATCCCAATGGGCATCATCATGCTATGTGCATTACTTGGAGAAAATATGCCAATATGTTGAACATTATTGTGTAAATGGTCGAATCTGGAAGGGGGAAAGGGATAACCTTTACTTGTTTGCAGAAAATGAAGCACGAAGTCACCAGGTTCGGCATGGTCCAAAACATCCCACCTCTGCCACTTGACTAGTGGAAAGACCTTGCGCCTTGCGACAAGAACCATGTGAGAAGAATACTTGGCAACTTTTCGTCTTTGCTTAATATCCAACCAAATAGGGCTTTGATTGGGGTTGCTACCATGTTCTGGGATGAGAAAAGAGCGGTCTTCCGATTTGGTGACATAGAAATGACTCCTCTCTTATAAGAAATAAGAGGTTTTTCTAAGCTTCTGTGGGATAGTCCAGGATTACTAGTGCCAGAGAATCGCACCCTTCGCGATTTTCTAAAGATGCTAGGTTTTAAGAAAAATGACGAGTTGCTTTGTTTAAATAAATCATACATCCCATTTGAATTTATTAATGAGCGTTACGGGCACAGTAAGTCATATCGCCTTCATCATGATGAACTCGGGGTTTATGTGTTCATCATTTGTTTCTTGGGTTTGTTGATATTTCCAATGAAAGAGGGAAGTATCCACACTCGTTTAGCTATGGTTGCAAGAACTTTAATGGAAGGCATCGAGGGGTAAACCTACACCATCATCCCTACTATCCTAGCTTTATATTATCGCGCTCTAGATCGGTGCAAGCAGGGGTTTGGACATTTTGAAGGTTGTAATCTATTATTACAAGTCTGATAATTGGAACACTTTCAGAGGGGAGAATATCGTCAAGAGCTTGTGAGACGGACTTTTAATGACTAAATAGCTTACCACCATCCAAAGAAAATGACATTCATCCCAGATAGGTTCGCACAGCCCTGATGTGCTGTAAGTTGGGTACGTTTCTTCAGCAATTTAACAGACAAAAAGGTACATTAGATGTTTGGGTGGTATCCTAGCAGTGTGTTCATTATCAGGTCAACAGATACTACTCATTTGGTATTGATCGGGTTGCGAGGCATTTGTCCCTATGCTCTTATAAGGGTAATGAGACAGGCAGGAAGAAAACAAGTCATACCTCGAGTTTCCAACATGGTCCAATACAAGGAACACTTCAAAGGAGACATCATTCCTTTCAAGTTCGAGGCGCATCATATGTGGAACTAGAAGGTCATTGTGGAAAAAAAGACTATCAATCCAGAAAGGTACCATGTCGGTCATGTGTATTTCTATCCATCATGGTTGATAGATGATATAGTAGGAGACGTCAAGCCCGGGGTAGGTGATATAGTAAAGTTTGGCTCATTTTCGCATTAATGAAATGACGCAATATTGGCATCAATTTTCTCGAAGTCTATGTGTCGCTTAGGCCTACCTCAGGCATAATGAGGTCCCCAATTAGGACGCGAATTATTGCATGATTTTACAAAACATGTTTAAATACTGCAAACATTCTTTCAAAATCCCTTACTGACTTAGTTACTTTTTGCTTTTTCTTTCTTTTGATTATTCCCGTTCCCAAGGTCGGTTCGTGCATACTGGCATCGTCAGCATATCACACTAGATCCAGAGGTCCTCCACCAAGCGATCCCAAAAGCAAGAAAAAAGAAAAAGGGAAGATGAATGATATGAGTGGAATCAGAAAGAATAACACCACCATGGCAAAGAATGTCGAAACTTCAGATGGTCGAAACACTCCAACATAGAATGAACTGGTCCTACGTCTGGAACAAAAGATCTTGGAGCTACAAGGAGAACTTGAGCGGGTCCGAAACTTGGCAAACCTCTGTCTCACCCTAAATGTCCATGATATTAACCAACAAAATCCAAACATCCAAAATCGAGAACTACCACAAAACACACAAAATCAAAACCCGCCACCAAACCCTTCTGCACCGCACCAATACCCCACAGGTCCCCAAAACCTTAATCCTCCTCCAATACCAACTCCTCAACAACACCATCACCACCCAACCCAATACCCATAGACTACCACTTATCATATTCCCCTGAATGCACCACAACCCACTCTTGATCTCCAAAACTCAACAAATGACCATCCTTATGCCCAGATCCCCGAAGTCTACCAAAACAACCCGATATATGTGGAAACCTCACCCCACACTCTCTAACAAACCCTATACATACCCGAGTCAGCTGAGAAGGACCTGTTCATCAAGAATATGTCGGAAGAACTTAAGAAGCTCTATGGAAGAAGTTGAAGGTGGCAAAGGCGTTGAAGGTTTGAATTATGAAGGCTTGTGAATTCAACCAGACGTAGAGTTGCCGGAGGGGTACAAACCTCCCAAATTTGAAATGTTCGATGGAACTGTTGATCCAAAAGTGCATCTGAGGACATATTGTGACAAGCTTGTAGGGGTGGGATAAAACGAACAAATTCGCATGAAACTATTCATGCGAAGCCTCATAGGGGATGCATTGTCCTGGTATATCAGCCAGAATTCGAAAAGTGGGTGAGCTGGGTAAGCATAGCGTCAGACTTTATGGACAAATTTAGGTTCAACACAGAGAACGCACCATATGTTCTCTATATTCAGAACCTCAAAAACAAACCAACAGAAACCTTATGTGAATATGTTACTCGGTGGTGATCTAAGGCTGCAAAGGTAAGACCAACGCTCGAAGAAGAACAAATGAATAAGTTCTTCGTCCGAGCTCAAGACTCGCAGTACTATGAAAGGTTGATAGTTATTAAGAACCATAAATTCTCCGACATCATCAAGCGAGGAGAAAGAATAGAAGGAGGGATTAAAAGTGGGATGGTGATGAATTTCGAAGCACTGCAGGCCACAAATAAAGCCTTACAATCGGGAGGCATTTCGAAGAAGAAGGAAGTAGGTATTTTCATGGTGGCCCAAGGTCCTAAATATCCACTCACACACCAGACAACTCCACCCACATATCAACCTTCACCCCCCAGATACCAACAACCTGCTATACCTATCACGCCTATAATTCTCAACTCGTATATTACCATTCACCTCCACCAGCCCGCCAAAACTACCAAAAACCACGTCCAAACTTCGACCGCAGACCACCTAGATAATACACTCCGATTGTTGAGCCCATGGATCAATTATATGAGAGATTGAAGGTTGCTGGTTATGTCACTCCAGTCCCTGCTATTGCTATGGAGAATTCTTCTCAGTGGATTAACCTGAAAAAGACATGCGCCTATCATTCAAACATGAAGGGTCATACAATTGATGAGTGTCGCACACTGAAGGACAATATTCAGACACTGATCGACAACAAGGTCATACAGGCAAAAGAAACTACACCAAATGTGCGCAACAATCCTCTCCTGGATCACAGAGGTGAGGGACTGAATATAATAGAGACTGACAAAGAATGGAACCCGAAGGGTCAATCAGACTCATTCAGGAGGGGGATGATCCTAAAACGTCTCTGGTTACTCTCACGCCAGTTGTGGTACAAACCCAAGAACCATTTGAGGTCGAGGTAACTGCACCATTCACTGTGATAGTAGCTCCCACACCATCCTACAAGTCTGATGCCATCCCATGGGACTATGTTGCGGAAGCCAGGAGGAAAGGGAAAGCAAAAATGGAGGAGACAGGTCGGCACAAGGCATGACCAGAACTGGCAGAGTTTATACACCTGAAAACTTGGGAGGAACAAGCAAGGAAGCTGCTAAGCCTCCTATTGTCGAGATGGGTACTGATGACCTTTAGGGAAAGGTACAAGCAAGAGAATACTATGTTGTCGATCATCTGAACTCCCGCTCAGATATTCATCTTGTAATTGCTGCAAAAGTCCGACACACACAGGAATGCCTTGATGAAAGTGCTGAGCAAAGCTTATGTACCTACCAACATCACTAGTGGGGAGATGGCCAATATGGTCGGGAAGGTACTAGAAATCCACAAAATCACCTTTCATGAAGATGAGTTACCACCAGAGGGACTAAGCCACAACAGGGCATTACACATCACAGTTCGGTTTAAGGATAAGTTCATCGTCAGGGTCCTAATAGATGGAGGATCCAGTCTCAACATATGCCCACTAACTACTATAAGAAGGTTGGGTAAAGCCCTGCACGAGATATAGATGGGAAGCATGAATGTGAAGACGTTTGATGGATCCCAAAGAGCTATAATCAAAGAAATCAACCTCAACCTATAAATGGGCCCGACCCGGTTTGATGTCGAGTTCCAAGTTTTGGATATATCTGCTACCTATAACCTATTATTAGGAAGACCCTGGATACATGCCGCTGGGGCAGTGGATTCTACTCTGCATCAGGCTGTGAAGTTTGAATGGAATCATCAGGAGGTGATTATCCATGGAGATGGAAATAACCCCATCTACACCAATCAGACCGTTCCAGTCATCGAAAATAGGAAAAAGCTGGGTGGAGAGATGTACCATCGCATTGAGAGAGTCAACACAATTGAAAAGGATCGATGGTGGAGTAAAGATAGAAAGCATATTACTATGGACATGGTATGAATCTGGCAAGGGTCTCGGTAAAAACCTCCAAGGGATCACCAAGCCAGTACAACCAAAACGTCATGGTACAACTTTTGGGCTTGGATACGAATATACTTGGCAAGAGTACCAAGATTGGTCACCGCCATGTCATGTTCCTTATTATCCACTGGAACAACCGGTACCATCTCTACAACAAACATTAACAAGCAGACGTGATTTGGGGATCTGAGGAAGATTAAGTCTTAGCTGGCATGAGGAAGTTGTTTCTAGATGAAGAAGATATGGATTACAGTGCGATAGTTAAGGAGGATGAAGACCTTATCATTCAGACCATGGAGAAAGGATCCATTCTCAAGAACTGGACTGCGGCACCATCTCGGGCCCGCCGAGTTCCTGGGTAGCTTGGCAGATTAGCATCAATTATTTTTTTGAAGCATTTGAGACATTTTCAGTATTTTGTTTTGGAATAATCGCTCGAGTCATCGAGCTGAATTTGTTAATGCTTTAAAGATTTCAATTAATGCATTGCTATTTTTCGTATTTACTATTATTCTCTGTATTTTCTCTTTTACATCATTATTATTACCTATCGCAATGAACCTATGACTGTGACATGTAATGAGATAATACAACATAAGGATAGTGATTTAGAGCATCTGGAAGATGATACAATACTTGAGGAAATCGTCAGAGAAGTGGAAAATTTTGAAAATAAGCCAAAGTCCAACTTGGACGAAACTGAAGCAGTTAACTTAGGAGATTCCGAAACTGTCAATGAAACACGCATAACCATTCATCTATCACCGTCAGAGAAAGAAGAGTACATGAAATTCCTAATAGAATATCAAGATATCTTTGCATGGTCCTACGACGACATGATGGGTTTATGCACATCCATAGTCTCTCACAAGCTACACACTAATCCTACATGTCCACTGGTGAACAGAAGCTCAAAAAGTTCAAGTCGGATATGAGTTTGAAGATAAAATAGGATGTCACCAAGAAGATCAAAGCCAAGGTTCTTAGAGTGGTTGAGTACCCGACTTGGTTGGCCAACATCGTGCCAGTTCCAAAGAAAGATGGAAAGGTCATAGTATGTGTTGACTACCGAGATCTGAACAGAGCAAGTCCCAAAGATGATTTCCCGTTGCCTAATATACATACATTGATCGACAACTATGCCAAACATGAACTCCAATCCTTTGTGTATTGCTCTGCAGGGTACCATCAGATCTGAATGGATAAGGAGGATGCTGAAAAGACAGCCTTCATCATGTCGTGAGGAATATATTGTTATAAAATGATGCCATTTAGTCTGAAGAACGCCAGAGCCATCTACATGAGAGCTATAACAACTATTTTCCATGACATGATACACAAAGAAATAGAAGTGTACATGGATGACGTTATCATCAAATCCAAGAAGAGCACGGATCACATAGCAAATCTGAGGAAATTCTTCGATTGGCTTCGAAGGTATCATCTGAAATTGAATCCTATAAAGTGTGGTTTCTAAGTCCCTGCCGGAAAATTGTTAGGATTCATCGTCAGTCGCAGAGGGATTGAGTTGGACCCATCAAAAGTCAAAGCAATCCAAGACTTGCTACCGCCGAAGAATAAGAAAGATGTGATGAGCCTTTTAGGGCGTCTCAATTACATCAGTCGCTTCGTAGCACAATCAACAGTGATCTGTGAATCGATCTTCAAAGTGCTGAGGAAAGATGTTGCAACAAGTTGGATTGAAGAATGCCAGAAAGCCTTCGACAAAATCAAGGAGTATCTATCCAAACCGCCTGTTCTGGTCCCACCAGAGCCAGGAAGAACACTGATACTTTATTTGTCTGTGCTGGACGGGGCCTTCGGTTGTGTTTTGGGACAACATGATGAAACTAGAAGAAAAGAGCAGGCAATATATTATTTGAGCAAGAAATTTACACCCTACGAAGCCCGGTACTCTTTGTTGGAACGCACCTGCTATGCTTTGACATGGATAGCTCAGAAGTTGAGGCATTATTCTGTGCATACACTATATACCTCATATCAAGGATGGATCCATTGAAATATATCTTTCAGAAGACCATGCTTACAGGTAAGTTAGCAAAGTGGCAAATATTTCTGAGTGAGTTCGACATCATCTATGTAACTCAGAAAGAGGTCAAAGGGCAAGCATTGATGGATCATTTGGCCGAAAATCCTATAGACGGAGAATACGAATCATTGAAAACGTATTTTCCCGATGAGGAGGTGTCGTTTGTGGGAGAATATATCACTGAAGCATATGATGGTTGGAGAATGTTCTTCGACGAAATAGAAAACTTCAAAGGAGTAGGTATTGGAGCTGTCTTGATATCAGAAACCGGCCAACATTATCCGGTGTCCGCAAAAGTCAGGTTTCTGTGTACCAACAATATGGCACAATATGAGGATTGCTTGGCCATAATGTTCAGGAGTTGCTGGTAATTGGAGATTCCGATCTATTAGTGCATCAGGTTTTAGGAGAATGGGTTGCAAAGAACACCAAAATATAGCCATATTTGCACTGTGTACAAGAGTTGATCAAGAGGTTCACAAAGATAGAATCCAAACATGTTTCGAGGGTTCAGAACGAGTTTGCAGATCCATTAACCACTTTGTCTTCCATGATACAACATCCAGACAAGAATTTCATCGATCATATCCCAATAGGAATTCATAAGCAGCTAGCTTATTGTGCTTATGTTGAAGAAGAGAGCAATGAAAAACCATGTTTCCAGGACATCAAGTAATATTTGGCAAAGGGAGAATATCCAGAGCACGCTACCCATACCCAGAAGCGCACACTTAGAAGGTTAGCCAACCATTTCTTTCAAAGAGGAGGAATTCTTTATAGAAGAACTTCAGACCTAGGATTATTACGATGTGTCAACGCCAAGGAATTTTCCATATTGCTCGAGGAAATACATGCCGAAACCTGCGGACCACACATGAATAGGTTCACTTTAGCCAAAAAGATAATAAGAGCGGGGTATTTCTGAATGACTATGGAAACATACTGTATCAAGTATGTTCAGAAGTGTCACCAATGCCAGATACATGCTGACATGATACAGGCACCACCCAATGAACTCAATGCAACAAGTTCACCTTGGCCATTCTCGGCCTGGGGTATGGATGTCATTGGCCCGATCGAGCCCTCCATTTCGAATGGGCATAGATTCGTTCTAGTAGCCATAGATTACTTCACAAAATAGATTGAAGTCGCATCTTACAAAGCTTTAACTACGAAGGTTATAGTAGATTTTGTCCGGGACCACATTGTTTGTCGGTTCGGAGTACCATAATAAATTATCACCGACAACGCTGCCAAGCTCAACAGCGATCTGATGAAGGACATGTGTGAAACCTTCAAAATCAAGCATAAGAACTCCACAACATACATGCCACAAATGAACGGAGCCGTAGAAGTCGCCAACAAGAACATCAAGAAGATACTAAGGAAAATGGTAGATAATTACAAATAATGGCACGAGAAGCTACCATTCACTCTGCTCGGGTATCGTACCACGGTTCGCACATCAGCTAGGGAAAATCCTTACCTATTGGTTTATGGAACTGAAGTAGTTATTCCAGCCGAAGTACAAATCCCTTCTTTAAGAATTATACAAGAAGTCGAGCTCAGCGACGCAGAATGGGTACAAAGCCGATACAAGCAATTAGATCTCATTGATGGTAAAATAATGAATGTGGTGTGTCACGGTCAAATCTATCAAAACAAGATGGCAAGAGACTTCAACAAAAAGGTCAAACCGAGGCAATTCACACCGGGGCAATTGGTGCTAAAGCGAATCTTCCCACATCAAGATGAAGCCTAGGGGAAGTTTTCACCCAATTGGCAGGGTCCCTACATGGTTCATCGGGTACTAACAGAAGGAGCACTCATACTTGCAGAAATGGAATGAGAAATTTGGCCAAACCTATCAACTCAGATGCAGACAAGAGATACTATGTTTAGGATTTTTGCATTTCTTCATTTGATGTAACTGAACTACGCTTTACCTGATTCCCTTTTAAGAGGGGATACATAGGCAGGTGTCACGCCCCTAGCTCCATACATGGTCGTGATGGCTCCTATCGTGTTACTAGGCAAGCCTACTTCTCAAAATATTACTATTAATTGATTTTAAGAATTAAATAAAACATTTCAACATTTAAATTTTCATAAACTAAATTAACTCTAAATAATATAATATAAAGTGTGAAACGGCCCCAAACATCGGGGTGTCACTAAGTCATGAGCGTCTAAATCTATGAACTAAGATATATAACTGTCTAAAAGAAGAAATGACAAAAGACAAAAGGAGTAATAAGGTCCTGCGGACGCTAGCAGCTACCTTGCAGTCTCCACAGATAGCCTACTTGAACTCAACGATCTCCGCCGTCCAACTCCCCTGGATCTGCACATATAGTGCAGGGTCTAGTATGAGTACAACCGACTCAGTAGTAACAGAAATAACTAAGGAACTGAGTAGTAGTGACGAGCTAAGTAAAATAGTCCAATTATTTATTTTCACAATTTAAAAATAACAGGTAAATTTCATAACTCTCTAAATGCCACAAAGAAATTTAACAGATAAATGCAGAAACAAAGGTAAATACAACCTCACAACAATGTCACTCCATCACTCATCGCTCGCACTCAGCACTCAACACTCAACACTCAATATACTCAACACTTTGCGCTCACTAGGGGAGTGTACAGACTCCGGAGGGGCTCCCAAAGCTCAAGCGCTAAGCACGGACAACTCACATGCTATCATATCAATACCTGGATCCGCACGGTCAAATCACGTGCTATGTGGACAACTCACGCGCTATGATATAATACCTGGACCAGCACGGTCAACTCATGTGCCACGCGGACAACTCACGTGCTACGATATTAATATCCTCATAATCAAGCCATCATATCAATACCTAGATCCGTACGGTCAAATCACGTGCTACGCGGACAACTCACGCGCTATAATAATAGCATTAATACACAACAACAAGTAAACACATAACATGAAGGCAAACAAGTTCAACAACAAGTAAACACATAACATGAAGGCAAACAAGTTCAACAACAAGTAAACACAGAACCACAGATAATAGCCATTAGGCCTCACAACCTCATGGGACAGACCAAGTCTCAATCCCTCGTGGTGCACACCCACACACCTGTCACCTAGCGTGGGTATCACCACCAAACAATCACATGATGTCATTTTCTTCGGCTTTATATCCTCAAAGCCAGAGTTAAAACTGTTACTTACCTCAACAACGTAAAATCCTACTTCGAGATGCCCCCGTCTCTGGACTAGGTCTCCAAAAGCTCAAAATCTAACCAAAACCAGAATACTACTATCAACATAGGCTAAAGAATCGAATTCCGCAATAAAAACTACATAAATGGGCCAAAAATCCGAAATTGGTTAAAACCCGGCCCCCCGAGCCCACGTCTCGGAATCCGACGAAAATTATAAAACTGAAATCCATACTCACTCACGAGTCTATACATACCAAATTCATCAAAATCCGATCACATATGACCCCTCAAATCATCAATTAAAGTCTTTGAAGATTTCTACCATTTTCAACCCAATCTTTACCCATTTGAACTCAACATCTTCCCACAAACCTTATTTCTCTCACACCCAAGAATCACACCTCTCATGACCAACTTTTAATCCAAATTCCGAAATTGAAAACTAGGGTATTAAAAAAAACTCACCTCTTTGATGAAGATCTTGTGGTTGAGTTCGTTGATTCTTGAAGATTGACGCAAGATTGGATGATTTGAATGTTGGATTCCTCGTTATCTCTTTCAAATGCTCTCATCTCTCTATAAAATGCTCAGAAAATCACCCCAAAATGAACCCTAAGCCTATTTATCAAAATGGGGTCGGGTTATGAAAATAGGAAAATTAAGCCTCTGAAAACAGGTCTGCGGTCGCATAATGCATCGCAGAATAGGAATGTGGGTCGCAAAATGCATCGCGAAACTGGTGCCCAAAACTGGGCTACACTGGTCCATTTTGCGACTATTTTTGCGGTCGCAGATCAATTATGCGGACCGCATAATGATTTTGCGATCGCAGAATTACCGGGGGATCTCATTTTTCCAGCCTTTGGTAATTTGATCATAACTTTGTGTAGGAATGTCCAAATGACAAACGGTTTGAAGAATTAGAAACTAGACTCAAAGACCTTTTATTTTATAGGTTTTTAATCATATAAGACCTTATATATATTTAGATATTCCCGTCCAAAGTGTGGTCTTGTGCGATTCATTTGGAATTTTAGTTGATCGTGTAATTTTTTCAACTTGGCTTAAACTTAGGCCTCTCTTAAGGCCCCAAATCACTTATAATATGCCTCGTACACTTATTATAATATCCACTTGATATCCATCATATTAATAGTCCTCATATACACCCAAAATAATATTATTAGCACACGTCGACTTCTTATTAGCGCTTAATGAAACCAAGAACTTCCAACTTCTATATTCGATGCCGAAACCTATCAAATCAAGTCCGATTGACCTCAAATTTTGTACACAAGTCATAAATGACATAACCAAGTTATGAAAATTTTTAAAACTGGATTCCGACCATGATATCAAAAATTCAACCCCCAGTCAAACTTCCAAACTCAAATTTCTTATTTTCGCCATTTCAAGCCTAATTTAGCTACGGAACTCGAAATAAATATCCGGACACACTCCTAAGCCCAAAATCACTATGCAGAGCTATTGGAATTATCAAAAATCCATTCCGGGGTCATTTACACATTTTTCACTACCCGGTCTGTCACGACCCAAAATCCTAACTTTGGTCGTGATGGCGCCCAACAGCGGGGTCAGGCAAGCCAACTCTCAATTTACTAAGGGTTATTTCTTATTAGATTAAAAATTTTAACATATACTCAATTTTTAAAACTTAAAACATGAATCGACAAGGATAATTAGCAGTTTTTAATCAAAAGCAGTCATGAAGAGGCGTGAGCCAATATATATACAAACCGGGAATCCATAATAACTATCACGTGTCTGCCAGGAACTAGTGTCATAAGTCCTATGGGCATAATAACATAATATACAAAAGATATAATATACAGTCCCACTGTCTGAAGGAAATAGACGGGAAATAAGCAAAAGAAACCCCATGGTGCTGCCGGAGATCGCCAGGAGAAAGCAGCTCACCGTGAAGTCAGGTCCGTCTATAATCAAAATCAAGCTCCGGTCTGACAACCAGATGCACCAGCCTCAGAACCTGTACAATTAAGTACAGAAGCGTAGCATGAGTACATAAATATATATGTACCCAGTGAGTATCCCTCCTAAACGAGAGGTCGACATGGCACTCACTAAGGTCCAACAATATAATTTAACAGAATATGGTAGTTATTTAAAGGCAGTGAAGCAACAAATATATATAAGGCACTAAAATCCAAGGAAGTACAGGGAATGAATAAAACAATTACTACTTCACCTTCCCCCCAAATATCTGTCAAATCAATGTCCATGAATTTAGTAACAAATAAATCATGCGCATGCAGGGTAAGGAAAATCGGCCGGAGTCATAAGATAGTCATGTACGTGCACTGCCGAGGGTCAAACGGCCCGAACCATAAGTGCACCTTTCCATAAAGTACTCACATCTATGCACTGCCGATGATCGAACGGCCCGAACCAAAAGTGCATCTCTGACATAAAGTAATCCTCTCTATGCACTGCCGAGGATCGAACGGCCCGAACCAAAAGTGCATCTCTCAATCTGCGTTGGCGTACGGCCCGTTCACATAAGAGTGGGGGAAATCACACTCCGCTCGCGGAATGTAAATTGCGAAGCGGTCACATGCACACACATTATTCCTTTTTAAAATTACTTTTCAGTGAACAATTCCTTACAAGTTTTCTCGAATTCCATGACCGAAATAAGTCGCATGTAACATTTAATTTATTAAGCATATAGTTCATATCAAGTAAAACCCAAGGCATGATGTGGGCCTAACTACCCGGACATAATAGTAATAACCGCTATGTACGGACTCTCGTCACTTTGTACATACGTAGCCCCCACAATTATCACATATAGAATTTAAATCACCTAGGGGGACAGTTCCCCCTTGCAAGGTTAGAAAGAAGACTCACCTCGTGTCGCACCTACTCCCCGGGTCAAGAATGCGCCCGAAACTCTGAACTCGACACCCACAGACTTGAAACTAGCCAAATGTTATACAAATGTATCAATTTATATTCAAAGCATGGAATTCTCCTATTATTTAGTCAAATTCACCATTCTTAAAGAAATCCCAAAATCCAACCCCAGGCCCGCATGCTCGGATTCCAAAAATTCTCGAAGGAAACACTCACCCATAGCCTAAGGATCATTTTCATGGGTAATTTTCTAAATTCTCGAAGGCCCTAGGTTACTACCCAAATTCCTAAATTTTCCACTAATTAAGTAGTTAAATCCTACTAAGAATGCATGCATTAACCAACTTTAGGATAGAATTTACTTACCTTTCAGTGGTTGGGTCGTGGAGACCTTTTTTCCAAGCTCTCAAGTGTTCTAATGGAGGAAGAAAATGAAGAAAAATGAAGAATCCTTTATTTTAAAGAAAAACACTGCCTGACAGTGGTTCGCACCTACGACTCGAGGACCGCACCTGCGAACGAAGGCTCGCACCTACGGAAAAGGACGAGGAGGCCTGGACTCGCACCTGCGGTTCCGCTCCTGCGGAACTTTGTCCGCACCTACGAGAGATGGGCCGGCCGTTGGGGGTCGCACCTGTGAGGCTGGGACCGCAGGAGCGTTCCCGCACCTACGACTGGGCAACCGCACCTGCGGTCACACCAGAACAGGTGCACCAGCAGCTGTTTCAGCTGGTTTTTGTCCTCGTATGGTGTCCGAGAGGCACCTGGGCCCACCCGAGCCCCCATCCAAATATACCAACAAGTCCTAAATCATAATACGGACTCGCTCGAGCCTTCGGAACACCCAAAACAACGCTAAAACTCAAAACCCCTAGAACCAAACTTAGGAACTTTAAGTTTTCTTGACTTCGCTAACAACGCGCTGAACCGACCTATACTACTCGGAATGACACCAAATTTTGCAGTCAAGTCATAAATGACATAAAGGAACTATTCCCGATCTCAGAATTCTATTCGGACCTCGATAACTCAAAAACACGTCCCAAACCACAATAGGAACCTAAGGAACTCTTATTTCAATATTGGGTGCCGAAACGCTCCCGGGACATCCAAAACCCATTCCGAACATACGCCCAAGTCCAAAATCATCATACAAAGCTACCGAAATCGTCGAAACTCAATTCCAAGGTTGTTTACTAAAAATGTTGACCGAAGTCAAACTTGGCCTTAAAGGCTAACCTTAAGGAACCAAGTGTTCCTATAGCACTCTAAACACTTCCGAATCTCGAACCACCAGTCCCGCAAGTCATAAGTCATAATAAGCCGCTATGGGAAGTTTCATTTTGGGGAACGGGGTCCGATAACGCAAAACGACCGGTTGGGTCGTTACATTCTTCACCTTTTAAACAAACGTTCGTCCTCAAACGGGTCTAGAATCATACCTGAAGTGCTGAATAAGTGCAGGTATCTGCTCCGCATGCCCTCCTCGGACTCCCAGGTCGCTTCCTCGACTGGTTGGCCCCTCTACTGGACCTTCAATGCAGAAACTCTCTTGGACCTCAACTGGTGATCCTGTCTATCAATAATAGCAACTGGCTCCTCCTCGTAGCCCAACCTCTCATCCAACTGAATAGTGCTGAAATCAACTACGTGAGAGAAGTCGGCATGGTACCCCCGGAGCATGGATACATGAAAAACTGGATGAACTCTTGATAAACTGGGAGGTAAGGCCAGCTCATAAGCAACCTCCCCAACTCGCCTCAACACCTCGAAGGGACCTAAAAGCCTCGGGCTTAGCTTGCCCTTATTCCCAAACCTCATAATACCCTTCATAGGCGATACTTTCAACAGGACCTTATCTCCCTCCATGAATGATACGTCACGTGCCCTCTGATCCGCATAACTCTTCTGTCTAGACTGTACTGTGCAGAGCCTCTCCTGGATCAACTTCACTTTCTCCAAAGCATCCCTCACCAGGTCGGTGCCATATAACTTAGCCTCGCCAGGCTCAAACCACCCGATAGGGGAACGACATCGCCGACCATACAAAGCCTCAAATAGAGCCATCTCGATGTTGGACTGGTAGCTATTATTGTAAGAAAACTCGGCCAAAGGCAAGAACTGGTCCCACTGACCTCCAAAGTCAATCACGCATGCCCTGAGCATGTCCTCGAATATCTGAAATGTACGCTCCAACTGACCATCAGTCTGAGGGTGAAATGTTGTGTTGAGATCTATTTGGGTGCCTATCTCACTATGCAATGCTCTCTAGAAATGCGAGGTGAACTGAGGACCTCGATCTGATATAATGGACACCGGTACACCATGCAACCAGACTATCTCCCGAATGTAGATCTGGGCTAACCTCTCAGAAGTATAAGTGGTAGCTACTGGAATGAAATGCGACGATTTGGTCAATCTATCCACAATGACCCAAACTGCGTCAACCTTCCGCAAAGTCCGAGGCAACCCAACCACGAAGTCCATAGTGACGCGCTCCCATTTTCACTCAGGAATGGGCATCTGCTGAAGCAGGCCTCCTGGCCTCTGGTGCTCATATTTCACCTACTGGAAATTAAGACACCTAGTCACATACTCCACAATGTCCCTCTTCATCCGCCTCCACCAGTAATGCTACTTCAAATCATGATACATCTTCGTAGCACCAGGATGAACAGAATACTGAGAACTGTGTGCCTCCTCTAGAATCCTCTCCCTTAGGCCATCAACATTAGGAACACATAAGCGGCCCCAATAGTAACATCCTTGGCCTTACCCTGAACCATTTCCTCCCGAAGCTCTGCCAAGCACGGATCATAGAACTGTCGGGCCTTAATCTCCCCCAATAACGAAGACTGAGCAACCACATGTGCTAAAACTCGACGAGGCTCTGAAAGGTCTAATCTTACCAGGCGATTGGCCAAGGACTGAATGTCCAAGGCTAGTGGTCTCTCCTCTGCTGCAATATAAGCTAAGCTACCAATACTCTCCGCCTTCCTTCTCAAAGCATATGCTACAATATTTGCCTTGCCCGGATGATAAAGAATGGTGATATCATAATCCTTCAACAACCCGATCCATCTGCGCTGCCTCAAATTAAGATCCCTATTCTTGAACAAGTGATACAAGCTTCGGTGGCCTGTATAAACCTCACATGACACTCCATACAAGTAGTGCCTCCAAATATTAAGAGCATGAACAATCGCCGCCAACTCCAAATCGTGCACATGATAATTTTTCTCATGAACCTTCAGTTGGCGCGAAGCATAAACAATAACTCTCCCTTCCTGCATCAATACACACCCCAAGCCAACGCGCGAAGCATCGCAATATAATGGATACATCCCAGAACTGGAAGGCAATACTAGAACTGGTGATGAGGTCAATGTTGTCTTGAGCTTCTGAAAGCTTGACTCACACTCATCATACCATCGGAACAGGGCATTCTTTTGAGTAAATCTTGTCAATGGGGCTGCAATAGAAGAGAACCCCTCCACAAATCGGCGATAATAGCCTGCTAGGCCCAAAAAGCTCCTGATCTCTGTGGCTGAAGTAGGACGCGACCAACTCTGAAATGCCTCGATCTTCTTAGGATCAACCTTGATACCCTCTCCTGATACCACATGCCCCAGGAATGCTACGGAATCCAACCAAAAATCACCCTTGGAGAACTTAGCATATAGTTTCTGTTCCCGCAAGGTCTGGAGCACAACCCTCAAATGCTGCTCGTACTCACCCAGGCTACGTGAATAAATCAAGATGTCATCTATGAAGACAGTGACAAAGGAATCAATATACGGCCTAAACACCCTATTCATCAAGTCCATGAATGTCGTTGGGGAATTAGTCAAGCCAAAGGACACCACGAGGACAGGAATGAGGTAACTTTCAACAACCTAACGTGGGACTGGAGAAACAAAATTCTTAATTTTTTGTAGAATGGCACCGTACTTGAAGACAGGAAAGCGGCTCAAGCTCTACGCCANAAATGTGACAAGTGCCAAAGGTTTGCCAATAACGTGCATCGACCAGCGGAATTATTACATCCAATAATATCCCCATGGCCTTTCATGAAATGGGGTATGGACATAGTAGGACCTCTTCCCACAGCTAAAGGACATGTACGATTTTTACTCGTACTAACCGACTATTTTACAAAATGGGTAGAGGCAGAAGCGTTCAAACAAGTGCAAGAAAAGGAAGTTAAAATCTTCTTATGGGGAAATGTAATATGTCGCTTTGGAATACGAAGGAGATCGTGTGTGATAATGGCCCACAATTCATAGGCTCGCAAATCACAGAATTCTTTGAAAGTTGGCAAATCAAGCGAATCACCTCAATGTCGTACCACCCCGTGGCTAATGGTCAAGATGAGTCAACGAATAAGGTTATCATCAACAATCTAAAAAAGTGGCTGGATAAAGCCAAAGGAAACTGGCCTGATGAGTTACCCGCGGTACTATGGGCATACAGAACAACTTCAAAAATAGCCACGGGAGAAACTCTGTTCGCACTTGTATATGGCTCAAAAGCCTTAATACCAGTGGAGGTTGGCGAACCAAGCATAAGGTTCTCAACAGCAATGGAAGGTTAAACTGACGATGAATTAAGGACCAACCTGGACCTGCTCGAACCACGAAGAGAAGCAGCATTAATACGGATGGCAACTCAAAAATAAATCATAGAGCGTTATTACAACCGTAAAGCTCATCTCAGG
>MDKI01277134.1:0-30748 GCA_005239505.1 Nicotiana paniculata | reverse complement strand
GGGGGGGGACTATTTAGTGGGTTCTGTTGTGCGGCTGTTCAAGCAAAGCTTATTCTGTGAAACGTTTTTCTTAACCCTCCTTTATTGAGTTGGTCAAAGCATGTTGTCTCTTCTGCTGTTCTCATGTTTTTTCTCTATTTACCAGATGCAGATTAGATGAGGAGAGGACACCCATTTATCACATTGTTGAGGAAACATTTCCACATCTTCATAATATATTTAACAGGCTTGTTCAGATAGTGAATCCGTCAATTGAAGTAGCGGACTTGATCAAGCTCATCTGCAAAATATTCTGGTCATCTATATATGTATGTTTGGGTTAAAATGTTTTAAGCTCAGCGTTCCTATTAGTTCATGTTTTTCTGCAGTGCTAATTGTATCAACTTTACTGAATATATTTGTAGAGAAGTAGGTCGGTCTTCCTTCTATTCAATTTTTTAACCCATCAAGTTGGATGTGTTTGAGTTCTGATACAAGGACACTATGGTTGATGTTTCTTGCTGTTTTGTGATGTCCTGACTGAAGAAGCATGTGATCGTTGTAGGACGTTTGTTTCAATTTGCAATTTATTTCACTTCTTAAGGCAGTTTTTCATGATATATTTTTGATCTGGCTAATAATAGACAGAATTAACCTGGCTTGCATAAACAATATGAGTTCTGGTTATTGATTTCAGTGCTGATGAGATAGCTAAATTGGCTCCTGGGAATTCTTATCTTTTCCATCTTAAACCGTTCTCAGTTGGAGATTCCAAAGAAGTTGTTTGATCCAAATGTATTCAATGCTTGGATGGTTCTTTTTCTTGATATATTGGAGAGGCCCGTTCCTTTGGAAGGCCAATCAACTGATCCCGAGATAAGGAAATTATGGGGATGGTGGAAGATGAAAAAGTGGATTGTTCGCATATTAAATCGACTTTCCTTGTGGTATAATGACACTTACTTGACACTGCAATTTATGGCTTGCTGCTAATATTATCTCACACCTTTTGTTTCCTAAGTCTTCCAATTTTTTTGTCTGTATATCCCAGGTTTGGAGATGTGAAACTTCAAAGCCCAGACAACGAAGCTCAAACGTTTCAGGAGAATTATGCTGGGAAATTTTTTGAATGTCACCTTAATTTGTTGAATGTTTTACGTGGCGGTTGTTATTTTCCTGATAGAGTGACCCACCTTGTTTTGCAATATCTAAGCAATAGGTTTGTGCAACTGCTTCTGGCTTTATGAACCACTGTTAACCAAGTCATATGTGCCCTTGATAAGATAGACTTTATATGAGAGAGGAGACAATGGCCTCAAATGCTAGTAACATGATTAGACTTCTAGCACTTTCATCTATCTATGCTGTGAGCCACACCATGTTGTCTTTTGTAGGTTTTCAAGTATAGTAAAGAAATATCCATCTTTACCTTATAAAAAAAGTATAGTAACATCCATTTCTTTATATTCGTACTAGTCAATGTTTAACATTGAGTGCTCTGGTGTTAATTTTTCAGGAAGAAAAATATAAGATGTGGTGATCAGGTGTAGGTCTTAAGAAATGACAAAGAACTCATTTGATTGAGTAAAGCTACTTCTTTGAGATTCGTCAGTTGTGATTTAGAGAGAGACCCTAGTCAATGAGAATGTAGTACAAAGGGACACAAATTAGTTTCTTTATCAAGAAAAAAGGATACAAATTAGTCTAAAAAGGGTTTCTCTACCCAAGGTTTCTAGTACTGAGAAATCAGATACGCCTTCACCAGTTTACGTTTTGGGTACATGTTAAAATGATTAACATACATCCACAAATTAATTTATACATTTTCATTTCTATCAAGCATTTCAGTTTTTGTAAGGTATGTTTTTGCACATTCATTGATGCAGCGCCAAAAGGCATATTACTTTATTTCAACTTTGTTTTTAGTCAAACTACATAAATCCCAAATTTATGGATGGGGAGGTCTTTGATAGGTGCGTTCTTGACAAGAATAAACAACTCTCTAAGTCTATTAGTCACTTTGTAATGTATTGGATTCTGAGAAAACTAGCTTGTGGTTCATAAACTGGAAATAATTCCAGGACACTCTACATGTTAGAGGCATTGTTTAATATGATCTGTTGCTTGGAAGTACATCATGGTTCTTTGGAAAATTTAAGACCTGGTATTTTTGGAAAATTATGTTTTTGCTCTTTTACCATCATATGCCAAATTTGTCACTTCTTCAGTTTTGTAAATTATCTCTATGGGTTTAGGTTTCTAATAGGTAACTCATCATTGAAATGAGGCCTTGGTTTTAGTTTCCAGTTTTAGGGACATGCTACTGCCGCTGTTCTGTCACTTCATTTTTTGTTTCTCTGGCACTTATCTTTTTCGCCTGTCTAAGTTTCTGGATATTTTTTCTGCTTTGTAGTTTTGGTATCTGATAGGAGACTATTGCTTTTACATTCCTTTGCATGCTTATTTCATTCTGCTTTGTACTGGCAGCATCTCAAAGAGTAACATGTACATCTTGGTGCAACCACGACTTGATATTGTTCTTTTTGAGATCATATTTCCACTTATGTGCTTCAATGATAATGATCAAAAGCTTTGGGAGGAAGATCCTCATGAATATGTGAGGAAGAGTTATGGTAATTGATTTGTTTTCTGATATATACCACTATCTCAGCAGAACATGACTGAGTTTTGTCACTATACAATGACTTTCCTCACTACAATTTTGCAGATATAATTGAGGATTCATATAGTCCTAGAGCTGCTGCAAGGGATTTTGTAACCGAGTTAGTGAGAAAGCGTGGTATAAAGAACCTTCAAAAATTTATGCTGTTCATTGTGGAAATTTTTAAGAGGTATGTTTCAATATTTTTATTTAACTCAGTTCAACATGTGATGATAACAAACCTTACGTATTTTGACAATTTCATACTTTACATGTATATTTCAACATTCCTTCAGTTATACTAAGTTTCATGATAACAGACCTTTACATTTGTCTTTTGACAATTTCATAATTTAGATATGAGGAGGCAGCTCCAGAATACAAGCCCTATAGGCAGAAAGATGGAGCCCTTTTTGCAATTGGAACTCTATGTTACAAACTAAAACATACAGAACCATACAAGTCTGATCTTGAGTTTATGCTTGTACAGCATGTTTTCCCGGAGTTCAGCAGTCCCGTGGGCCATCTTCGAGCCAAGGTGTGTAGGATATGTTGCCTATTTCTTGATTAACATGCACTTTGTATCCTCCTTGATAAGTTGTTCGTTCTGTCACTTTCTGATTCCCTTAGTTAATTGAGAGGCATATACTGAACGATAACATAAACTTTCTTATCTTCAGTTCTTCACTGATCCTCCCCATGAGAATCCAATGTGATTAGTTTTATGGTGAAATGAATAGCGTATGATCTGTGTTCAATGCCGCCCTTTTATACAGCTTAACTCTCTTGATATCTATTTCAAGCAATGTTGACTCCATTGTTCTTTGTTTGTCTGATTGTAAAATATTTACAAAGCCTCGATAGCTCAAGGAACCAATGTACACTAATTAACTCATTTAAATATCGGTAGCTGCTTCCTTTTGTAATATTAAACCCATGTTGCCGCTGCGCCTTTTTCAATTTCTGAATGAAGATTGATGCTTGACTTATTCCTCATCTTTGAACAATTTCTTACTTCAGATAGGTATATGCCATTTCCTCCTTTTTCCTTCTAAATTTTGAAATTGATTTGGATGTAGCGTCACTGCATTAAGCTATTTAATCTTTCTACCATATTAGGCGGCTTGGATTGCTGGAGAATATGCCCATTTAAACTTCTCAGATCCAAATAACTTCCGGAAAGCGTTACACTTTGTGGTGGCTGGAGTGCATGACCCTGACCTCCCAGTTCGTGTTGATTCTGTTTGTGCTTTACGTACCTTTGTTGATGCATGCAGAGGTAACATTTAGTTGACACTATCATCTCTTATATTTGTCTCTCCTGTTGAGCCGAGAGTCTCCCGGAAACAGCCTCTCTACCCTTTTCGGGGTAGGGGTAAGGTCTGCGTACACTCTACTCTCCCCAGACCCCACTAGTGGGATTTTACTGGGTATGTTGTTGTATCATCTCTTATATTTATCTCACTGAGCCCTGTTTAGACTTGGCCATGTGTTTATCCTCGCAGATTTGAATGAAATCCGGCCCATTCTTCCTCAACTACTAGATGGTATGTGCTAAATTTTTATTTCATTTCTTAAAAAATAAAAAATTTAAGCATCTCTTGATGGATTTCGTTAAACAATGTTTTCACAACAAGCGCATTCAGAAATTTACAAACTAATGAATGAAGTTGAGAATGACGATGTTGTATTTACTCTTGAGACTATTGTGTACAAGTTTGGTGTGGAGATGGCTCCTTATGCTCATGGGTTATGCCATAATCTGGTGAGAGTATATGTTATTAGAGGGATTTGAATGCAAATGATATCTTGCTCAGTGGAATCTAATAGAAGTTGTTCTTTTTAGGCTGCTGCATTTTGGAAATATAGTAACACGGCTGAAGATGATGAAGATGGTGATGATCCTGGTTCTCCGGTTGCATTTGGATGTTTGCGAGCCATAGGCACAATCATTGAGTCAATTAGCCATCTGCCGCACCTCTTTGTTCCCATTGAGCATACACTTGTCCCAATAATGCGTAGGATGCTGACTACCGATGGACAAGGTGCTTTAGTCTTTGTTGAGCTTGTTTAACTTTTTGCTATTTAGTAGGACAAAAGCATTTAGTTGAAGTTAAAGTTTCTGAATTCTGTAAGTTAGATTTCAGCAATATGTCCTACATAGTATAATGGACAAAATCCATTGTCCTTCAAGTCGTCCTGTGACATTAGCTGATATCATTAGCCAAACTTTGTTTTTTGTTAGGGCGAAGGCAAATAGAAGGAAAATGGAAGAGAAGTTTATGAAGTGCATTTTCTTTCCTTTGGTTTGGTTTGAGAGAAAGCAAAGAGGATATGAAGATACAATATGCTTTCTCTTTCCTATTTCTTAAGATAAGTGGGTCAAGATGAAAGTGATTTTGCTCTCTTTTTTCTTTTCACTTCCTCTATGTAAAATGAAGGGGAAGTGGAAAAGTTCTGTTTACTTTTTATGTGTTTTTAATTACAATTTTGAAATGCTAATCTCTGGAATGACTACAACTATCATGCCAAAAGTTAATTATTTTTTTGAAGGATAGAATGTGAAAACTAAAAACTGTTCCAATTAAAAAAATAACTAAAGTTTAGTTTAACTAAGGTATAAGTGAGCATTCCTTCTTGATTAAAACAAAAGGGAGCATTCCTTCATTCCCACTATATCTGCTTAGGAGAACATGGTGAATCAATCTTTCTCTGCTTTCTTATTTGTTCGGCAAAATTTTAGTAAATATGTGACAAATCTGGGCTGAGCGTATCCTAAGTCATATATGTTTGCAAAACGTAGTTCGAACTGTGAGTCCTCATCTTGAAACAAATTAGATACCTTTGTAAACCTCTAGGGAAAAAGTATATCTCCCTTCTCACTGATTCATGTTCCTGCAGAGGTCTTCAAAGAAGTTATGGAGATTGTTTCATATATGACATTTTTCTCGCCAACAATATCCATGGAAATGTGGAGTCTTTGGCCATTAATGGTGGAACCGCTTCTAGACTGGGCTATTGACTTCTTTCCAAGTATGTCCCAAACATATCACTTGTACTTTGTTGTTGGGTAGGGTAGGGGGATATTTTCTATTTTGTCTGATTGGTAGTTTTGATGTGGTTTCTCTTCCCTTTATTGGTGGTAGCATATTTGCTATGAGACACTAGCTAATCTTAGAGCTTCAATAGGTTTTTTGGAAGTCTTTTTATGATCTATTAAGTCACATGATGATTATTTAAAATTTAGAGAAAGAATTCTCATCTATATCAATGGGTAGCATGTGAAAGATTGGAGTTTCATGGATGAGAAGCTTCTTGTCTTTGTTTTTTTAGTTGCTGGTAAGCACTGTCAATTTGGATAGCTTTCATCACTACTAAAAAGTGCTTTTTTCCGACCGAAGGGAATGCGGTCGCTTTTTGGTCAAATCTTCCGTCAACTCTTTTGAATTTGGTTTTATGAATATATTTTTAATTTAATTTAAATAGAAAACCAACCAAATTGGTCGGTTTTTTGACAATTAGTTTTTTTGGCAAGCATTACCGACCGACTCGGTCGGAAAAATTATCCCACTTTTGGCGCTTAAAAAAACAACTGAGTCGGTCGCTTTCGTAAAAAAAGATATTGAATTTTCTTTTGGTATCTCTGGCCAACTGGGTCGGTTTTTCAGTCGGTATTTTTCGATTAACTAGCATTTTTTTAGTAGTGCATCGTATTTGTACTCCTCTCTCATCTTTCCACTTTTTTCTTTTTGTCTTTCCTCCTTTTAATTTATGGGTTGGGAAGGGTGTTGGTGATGCAAGTAACTGCAATCCATAATAGATGGTTCGGTAATTGCTGTTTCAGCACCCTTTCAAGGAAGGGTCATCTAGGCGGGCACCTTTTATTCTCCCTAACTTTGAAAACATGATGTCACAGTTGTAGAACTAAGTAATGTCCAGCTTGCACGAAGCTCGATTATTCACCAATGATGCATACTCCCACCAGGACAAGTATTGGTAAATTCACCCCACCAAGACTTAGGCAGATGGGAAACGATCACCTTTTTTCACCTCTTCTAGGTTCCAGACACTGGTCTCCAATGATCTCCATTGAAGATTCATCAACTGTTAGACCAGTATTAACGATGGAGTGATGCGATACTTCTTGAGCTTTCCCTTTCGATATCAATGTCATTCTTTTAAATGGTTTGAGTCATAAGAATTATAAAGCAGCTGAGACCCTTGCTTTGCTCATCAGCCTTTATGCTTTTACCGAAAATGAAAACCCAATTATTGCTATATTATCCTTTGAGAATGTGTAATTTATATATGTTAGGTCAAGCATTTCGCTTTTCTAAATTCCACACACTTTCCGACTTTGACTTTTTCACATGAAACAACTGCCAGAGCTGCTTGTCACTTTACAAAAACAACATATCTGGCTTGGCTGCTAACTGAAATTTCTCCAAAGGCTTTTGTCGTTATGTTCTTGTATTGCTGCTGCACCAATACTGTGGTGCTTAACATATTTTGGTGAATTCTTCTGTTAGAGATGCTTGGTGCTGCAGAATGCGGCACGTTCTTTGTTTTTTCACTGGATAGTAAATGCTTTATCATTTATGTGCAACTGAAAAGTACAGTTCTTATGTTTTCCTGAGCCGAGGGTATATTGGAAACAACCTCTCTACCTTCACAAGGTAGGGGTAAGGTCCGCGTACACACTATCTCCCCACGATATGGGATAATACTGGGTATGTTGTTGTTGTTGAAAAGTACAGGTCTTCTTCCATTACCTGATCTAGTTCCCTTGACTGTTTTTGGATTTATGTTTTTGCAGATATTCTGGTTTCTTTAGACAACTATATATCCAGGAGCACTGCCCACTTCCTAACATGCAAAGATCCAGGCTACCAACAAAGTCTTTGGAATATGATTTCATCTGTAAGTGGAATATTGACACTGCAGTTTGGCCCTGCTCGAGTGAGGCAGATTAAAATGTGTAAAACTGCTTTAAATTTTTGAACAGGTCATGGGAGATGATAGTTTGAAGGATGGGATCATTGAGCCAGCACCAAAGCTTATCCAAGTTCTATTCCAGAGCAGCAAGGGACAGGTAGATCATTGGGTTGAGCCATATATCAGAATAACAATCAAGCGTCTTCGTCAAGCTGAGAAACCATATCTGAAGTGCCTCTTGATCCAAGTGGTAATACAATTTATCTAAACCGAGGAATTTCCAAATGAGGCCCTGCACTAACTTGTTAACTTCTACATGAACTTAAGATAAAAATGATAAGACTTCGGATGATTTCTTCAGGTGCATATATGAGTCTATATTAACTGAGGCGAATGTAGGTAATAGATAAGTTTTTAATTATTTAAATGTTGGGAAGTGTAAAGATGTATATTGGAGTTATCACCTCTTCCGCACTTGACTGCACTCTGCTTCTGATTGTATATAATAAGAGGTGAAGTATTCAAGTATAGGAAGTAAAGGTTTATGGCCAAGCACAAAACCAGAACCGTGTGTAGCAGATCACTTAAGTTAAATTGTTCTTACTATTTGTTTTCACTTTTCACAGATTGCTAATGTTCCATTGTTTGATGATTTTCCTTTGGTAGATCGCTGTTACTCTTTATTACAATGGGTCCATGACACTCAACATACTTCAAAAGCTTGGTGTTGCTACAGAGATTTTTAATCTTTGGTTTGAGATGTTGGGACAAACTAAAAAAAGTGGAGTGCGGGCTAACTTTAAAAGGCAAGCCTTGTTGCTTTCTGTTTGGATGGAAAGGAGAGACGTTGCAAAATGGAGGAGAATAGGATTTCCAACACCTGTTATATTGGTTTTGCAGGGAACATGACAAGAAGGTTTGCTGCTTGGGCTTGCTATCTTTACTCTCTCTTCCGGCAGATCATCTGCCAGAGGAAACCTTAGGGCATATTTTCAAAGCGATTCTTGATCTGCTTGTTGCCTATAAGTATCAAGTAGCAGGTTAAACCTCTCTTACCTCCCACCTTCCACATAATATCATTGAATCTTGTGGTCCACTTCATCTAATTAGTTTATGATTGTTTTCGGAAGCTGCTAACGAAGAGGAAGCTGAAGATGATGATGATATGGACGAAGGATTGCAAACTGAGGAAGGAGATGAAGCTGACAGCAATAGGATTATAAAATTGTCTGCGCAGGTGAGTACCTTTAAAATGGTGCTCTTAAAAAAGTATAGGTATCTTTGTCCTCTATTTAGAGTATCTATTTGTTAAAAACAAAAAAATAGAGTATCTATATTTTCTTTTGGACTTGTAGTCGGCTATGACTTGACTGTCTTGTTTATGTTGAGCAAAAGAATAATAGCAGACCTGTACTTTTGCAGTACTTTAAAGCTGCGAGTACTACTGCTGTGCTTCTCATGGCCAGTTAATATTGAGTCCTTGCATGTACACAGTATTTATATCTACATGAATTATGCAACTTTCCAATGTTCCTTCATCGTTGGTGATTAGAGTTGCATAAAAGTATAGCTTTTTCCTCAGAGCATGGAGAGGAATTCAATTACCTTTAGGCAATTTAATTTCATGTCAGTGTCCTATATACCTGAACTGCGATAAAAACGTTATCCTGTTAGGGTTATCACCTCGTCTGCGCTTGACATGTTTTGCAGGCAAAGGCTTTCCGTGCTATTGACGAGGACCCATTCATTCTCTTTGTGGAAACTATCAAAGGTATGCTGCTGCTTTTCCTCTGCTTAACTGATATCAGGAGTGCTTTTAAGGTTGGTATTAGGCAATGTACTGACTTGATTTCTACCCCTCCGCCCCGGACGTCTGAATCCAGCAATGCAAGCATCTGATCTATTGAGGTACCAGAGCCTCACCCAAAATTTGGACTTCCATTATCAAGCGCTGGCAGATAGCATTGCTCAGCATGCTGAGCAGAGAAGAGTAGAGATTGAGAAGGAAAAAATGGAGAAGGAATCGATGACCGTTGCTTCATGAAAATTCAATTTGCTTCGAGTTCTTTGGTTGTTCCACTCATTCAAGAACTATTGGAGAGGCTTGAATGAGTTGCCAGCTCTGTATGTTTCGAGTGGTTCAGTGGTTAGTCTGATATCATATCCATTTGTACATTGTGGTTCTTTGAGCTATGAGGCGAAGTGTGGTGTCTCAGGACCCTTTGCGTGCACCTTGGCTATTCCATCAGACTCTCGATACATCTATCAGCATAGGTACCGGGTAATTTCGCCTACCAAGAAAGATATGCCTCTTTGCAGCTGTCATTCCGTTCTTGTTTATTGGTCAATTCTCGGACTAGTAAATGTGTGTCATGTCAGAGGTCCTGTACAATTAGCACTGCTTCTTATTGTAAAATAGTTCATATTCTTGATGTGTAATTCATGAGGAAAATCATAGTAGTTTTATTTGTTCATTATTTTGATTAGTTCTTTGATTTTGCCCTTTCAAATGCACTCTTTTTTTTTCTTCTTAGACTCCATAAATTCCTTAAAGTTGATCATACTGACCATTTCTGAGTCTAGATTTGGCTGGAGTTTGGATAAAACGGGGATTGCCAATTTTATTCCAATACTCTGACTAAAAAGTAAAGTTTAAAATGAACACTAATAACGGTTTTCTTAATTTATTTATCATTAATCCTTTCTAATATTGCACTTCTGTGATTAGTTAATTAATTTTATGGAAAACATAGAAAAGACAAATTAGTCAGCTCGTAATTATTTTATATTAATAAACCCGAATAAATAAGAAAATAATGGTTACATGGAAATCCAAACAAGGGTGGTAGGTTAATATTGCAAATCTTTAAGTGGTGTAACCTCTTCGCCTCTTACTGTGGAAATGACACCAAGAAGCCACTTTTAACTATGTTGTTTAACATATAATCACAGTTTATAATGTATTTAAAAATTAGTCAATTTTGCTAAAATTTCAGGAGACAACATCCTAGAGTTTAAACCTCAAAGTCAAACTTCAGGACATGTGTACTATAATTCGAAAATTGTGTCCGAAAATTCGAATCTTATGTTTTGAATTTTAAATTAGTAATTGAGAAATTTAGGACACTTAGTCCTGAATTCCAAATTACCAGCTCAAAAATTCAGGACACTAAGTCCTAAATTTGATACTATTTCCTGAATTTGAAAATTCAGAAATCAGGATACTTAATTTTGGAGTTTGGGTGAATTTACTAATAGTCCGTTTGGATTGGCTTGAAAAAAGTGGCTTTTTAGCAAAAATAGCTTTTAAGCCAAAAAACAATAAGTTGGGATTATCCAACTTCTTGCTTTTGGCTTATTTTAAGTAGTTTTTAACTCGTTTTAAGTAGTTTTTTATTTTGCCAAACACTGAAAAAAGTTAAAAAAGAGCTTCAAAGCTGATTTGACCAGCTTAAAAGAGGATGTTTGGATTGGCTTTTAAGCTGGTCAAATCAACTTTTAAGCTCTTTTTAGCTTTTTTCAGTGTTTGGCAAAATAAAAAAGTACTTAAAATAAGTTAAAAACTACTTAAAACAAGCCAAAAGCAAGAAGCTGGGCACTCCCAACTTATTGCTTTTTGGCTTAAAAGCTATTTCTGCTAAAAAATCATTTTTTTCAAGCCAATCTAAACGGGCTCCAACTCTTATCATATTGTGTTTGCTTGTAGTTATATGTTTGTGAAAGGAAGATGGTGAAGTTGAGTTGGGTTTAGGTACTCTTATCATGTTTAAATCCATAACAGTATAACAGACTCTTCTGTCCTTCTTCCCTGTCAATATTCATAATTTTTGGCCTTTCACAATAATCTTAAACTAGTTTTAGAATAAATAATTCATGAACATTCCTAGTTTGGATTTAAGCGCAATTAAATAAATTATCGTGATTATGGGTACGGTTTCCGTGGTACAGTCAAGATACGTAAGCCCAAAATTCGAGTACACGCTAGCGTGACTCGACCATCAAACCGTTGAATTAAATAAATTATCGTGACCACAGGTACAGTTCTCGTGGCGTAGTCACAGATACATAACTCCAAAATTCGAGTGCACACTGGCGCGACTCGACCCACTCAACTTCAATTAAAAGCGGCTAAAAGGCTAAAAAGGCACAATAGGCTTTAAAGCATGTAATTAATCAGATAATTAAGCCAATTAATAATAGTTAAGCGACCGTGCTAAAAGCATGGAACCCGAGAATGCCTAACACCTTCTCTCGGGTTAACAGAATTCCTTACCCGGATTTCTGTGTTCGCGGACTGTAAAACAGAGTCAATTTTTCCTCGATTCAGGATTTAAACCAGTGACTTGGGACACCATAAACTATCCCAAGTGGCGACTCTGAATTTTAAATAAAATAATCCCGTTTCAATTGTCACTTAAATTGGAAAAACTCCCTTATACCGTTTCGAGGGTAGTAAAAAGGAGGTGTGACAATACTCACAATCAAAATATACATGCGCTCACTAGGGGTGTACAGACTCCTGAGGGACTCCTACAACACAAGCCCTATATTGCTGCGGCGTGTAGCCCGACCCAATACTGTTGTGGCGTGTAGCCTGATCCATATATTATTGCGGCGTGCAACCCGATCCAAATATTACTGAGGCGTGCAACCCGATTCGATATATGTATATATATGGCCCGAAGGCTTGTTGCTGTGTGAAACCCGATCCAATATTGTTGCGGCGTGCAACCCGATCCAATATATCTGACATAGTCTCAACCCGACACTCAGACCCTATCTTAGTCACAGGGCAACTGTCACTCAACTATCTCAACAACTCAATCACTCGGCTCTCAGCCTCAATACTCACAATCAAAAGGTACATGCGCTCATTAGGGGTGTACAGACTCCTGAGGGGCTCCTACAACCCAAGCGCTATATTGTTGTGGCATGCAGCCCGACCCAATACTGTTGCGGCATGCATCCCGATCCATATATTATTGCGGCGTGCAGCCCGATCCAAATACTACTAAGGCGTGCAGCCCGATTCGATATATGTATATATATGGCCCGAAGGTTTGTTGCGACGTGCAACCCGATCCAATATTGCTGCGACGTGCAGCCCGATCTAATATATCTCACATAGCTCTCAACCCGACACTCATGCCCTATCTCAGTAACTAGCCTCTCCAGCCTCACAGAATACCACAACAAATAGCCCAAACAGAGAATACAACAAGTATTAACAATAAATGAGAGAGAGCTGAGGTATAATGGACAAGTAAAACGGTGACTGAGCACAAGACATCAGTTAGCAGTCAATTCAACAAGTACACGACCACTGCGAGTCCCAACTGTGATATCATATAGCCTAAGCATGGTTTCTAACGTGAAATATAGTCAATAACTCAAAAACAAAGTGAAACAAATAATGGCAATGGGCTATTCGACTTTACAGTCTCTTGAGACGGACAAAGTCTCAATCCCACACGGTGCACGCTCACACGCCTGTTACCTAGCATGTGTGTCACCTCTATATATTCACATTATACGACCTTCTCGGGGTTTCATACTCTCAAGATCAAATTAAGACTGTTACTTACCTCAACGGCGTAGAATCCTACTCCAGAATGCCCGTTCCTCTCGAATCGTCCTCCAAATGCCCCGAATCTAGTCACAAATAATACAACACCATTAAAATAGGCTAAAGGGACAATCTCACAAGAAAGCTATCAAATTAGAACCAAAAATTCGAAATTGGCTCAACCCGACCCCCGAGCCCACATCTCGAAACTCGACGAAAATCACAAAACCCGAAAGCACATTCACTCACGAGTCTAACTATACTAAGTTTACCAAAATCCAACTTGAATTGCCCTTCCAAAACCCCAAAATTCACTCTCTAATCCCAAGCCATAAATCCTCATATTTCCAACTCTAATCCCTAATTAAATGATGAACAAGGCCATAGAGTCATGGAAATTAGACCAATACGAGTTAGAATCACTTACCCCAACGTTCTCCACTAAAACCTTCGAAAAATAACCTCTCTCTCGAGCTCCTCAAGCCAAAAATCAAAAATGAGAAACAAAAACCTCGAGCTGAGTTTTCTGCCCAGCAAAAACCGCACCTGCGATCCTAGCTCCACACCTGCGAAACCGCATCTATGAACCGGGATCTGCTTCTGCGAAAATTCATTAAAAGGTTGGCTTCCCACCTGCGATCTCCTGACAGCATCTGCGGCCATCGCAGATGCGGGACCCAAGCTGCACCTGCGGTCCATCTTCGCATCTGCGCCTCCCAGACTGCTGCTGCGACTACCGCATATGCGGGATTTCTATCACACTTGCGGTCTGAGCACATGCCTTCCTTAGCCGCACCTGCGACTCTTCCTTCGCTCTTGCGTCCTCGCACCTGCGGGTCCCACTCCGTAGGTGCGGAAAACACCAGTAGCAGCAGCTTCAGCTATATTCTCCTAACTCCAAACACCCCGATAGCCACCCGGAATCATCCCGAGGCCCTCGGGACCTCAACCAAACCGACCCGATAAGATATAATACATTTGAAAAGTACAAAAGAAGCAGAAATAAGGGATAAAGGGCTAAAACTCTCGAAACGACCGGCCGGGTCGTTACACCAAGTGTCCTTAACTTATAAGCTTGTTATTGTAAATTCAGGGCTAAATGTCCTTAATTTATGAGCTTGTAAGTCTAAGTTAAGGGCTACCTGTCCTTAGTTTTGAGCTTGTAACTCTAAATTTAGGACTATCTGTCCTTAACTCTTGAACTTGTAACTTTAAGTTCAGAACTACATGTCTTTATTATTTGAACTTGATACTTATCCTTAATTTATGTGCTTGTAACTCTAAGTTAAGGATTACCTGTCCTTAATTTTCATATTTTTTTCTTTCCTTGTCCCTGCCTTTTTCTTTGTTAATATCTTATGTTCTTGCTTTATATCTTATTTAATTTTTTTTAGAATTAATTATAAGGGTAAAACCATACAAATTCTCAAACCAAAAGCTAAAGGATTTGGGTTTGGAGTTTACACCAGCGAAACAGTGAAGAGCTACAATAGAAAGGTCACCTTCCAATTCCTACTCAAAATGATGAGATTATTCGAATTCAGTCTTAGCAGTTCAGATTATTTGCATTAAACCAGTTGGTACCAGTTGATATATTTGGAGTATGTGATCGAGCAGGGTTTTGAAATTTTGACAAAGGGCTTGGGAAGGAAAAAAGATAGAAGAAAGGATATCTTTTCATATTAATTTTAATAGACTAGTGACTACTTTTGCTCAGCATTAAAAATGCTGGATACAAAATAAACACCACTTTAAAAAATGGCTACCCACGCAATTTTTACCCCAATCTTCATAGAATGACAACAATTAAAGCCCAACAATTCCATGTTGGACAGTGAACTTGTGTCTAGCCCAAAAACCTTTTAGTCCAATTTTGCCAAATAAAATAAAATAAAAGATTGGTGTATGCGGGTATATAAGTACTGGGAAGTGGAAACCCTAAAGACAGATCCTCCTCAGACAAAATTGGCCGCGAATTGTGATACCTCTTTTGAGGTACCATGAAACATGTGCTGTCTGTTTTTTCTAAATAGAGTTTAGAGAGGATCTAACAGTAAAAACCCAGGCATCTCAGAAAGCCATTGTTTTGCTTTTCAATCAGCTTTTGGCTCGCTATGGTGCCTACATACACACACACACACACACACTAGATTTCTATCTTCTTTTTCTCTTATTGTTTTTTCATTTGGCTGATGAAAATTTGGTTGGTTAAATGCTTATTAAGGGAATCTGGTGTACAAGCTGGCTTTTATTTGAGTTTGCGAAACAAAATTAAATGTTCCCTTAATTGCTATTAAAATTTGCAAACTCAGCTGAGAAATTGCTTTTCTTTAGCCAAGGATATATTAGAAATAGTTTTATTTACCTCCACCACAACATATGAAGAACGTCTGCGTTGCAATATCCTTTACACTACCGTCTATAGATCCCGGATTTCAAGAGCACGTGTACTGTTTTGAAGAGGTGGATCAAGAATTCAGAATTCATATTTGACGTATTCAACTTTTGTTCTAATCATGAAATTACTACACTTTTGAAATTACATATTCAAGATTATATTTATTTTAAAATTTTAATAATTTTCATGTATTTATTTATACTCTATAATGTTCAAAGTGGGATTTGAACTGCCAGTTTAATTTTATTCTTAGAGGTACATATAATAATTATTGCAGCACCGGAGTTTTTGGGCATGGTGCATACACATATATTTGAGTAAATTTGAAGAAATATAACATCCTTATACTTAGTTTAAGGAAAGGAGTAGTACATATTTTTTTAAATTGGTATAATATTAATTATTGCCATTCTTTCTTCATAAATATTGAATAGTGCACTTTGTTGAAGGAAAAGTTATTTATCGAGAGGAATATGGATCAATTTTTACTTTATATATATTTTTCGTTTTTTATTTATTAGTATACTCATGTACTAGAATTCCTAGATCCGTCTTTGGTTCACGTGAACCTAATATGCCCCTATATACCATGTTTGTTTCTATTATTCTTAAAATTGTATTTTATGATGCTATAAATCTGTTATTATATAACCATGAACAAGCTTAATTTTCGCAACCGTGGATTTGGGAGTTTTTGCGTGGTTACTCATAAAAGTATTATTAAATCATACTAAATGATACAATCTATTCAAATATTATATTTATTAACATAATAAAATACAATAGGATACTATACAATTCTATAATGCACATTATGAAATCATGGGTAATGACCATTCAAACAGGCCATGAAGTGTTTATCATGAGAAATTATTTTCTTGATAAGTTTTTATTAAGTAAGAAAGAGGGTGATATGAGAATTATGCAAGGAAATGATAATGTATGAGGATATAGTGTCTTTCTGAAAAATTTAGCACAAAAGAACAACAAATAAATAATCAGTAGAAGCAAGTAATATATTCAATCCTCTTCCTATGTTCATTCCTTTTATTTTTGATAAACTTTTGTAACCAAACTAGAAAATAATCTTATTAAAGAAAATGTTTGTTGGAAAAAACATTTTACTAGACTTAAATATGACAAAAAGGGATTTGGGAATTAATTTATATATATAGATTAATCCATGGCTTGACTTCATTTAACAAAGATTATGGAAATATGTCATTTTACAAATGAGACAGATGCTATATATAAATTGAGTTTAATCTATGTGCATTTGTAATTACTTATAACAAATCTGATCTAGTAAACTAAAACTAGAGTAGATAATGTTAAATAACATGTTAAAATAAATTGATAGTGCAAAATATTATTAATATTTAACGTATATAATTTAAATCTTTATAAATTTGTTGACCAACCTTTAGTTTTATTGCCTAATGGAAAAAGAAAGTTGCGTCTGAGAAGAAAATAAATTGTTGCGTTAGTGGAAGAATCAGAAAAAAATAAAAATAGAGTTAAAAACAGAGTAGAGATTGGCATTGTTCAATGTCACATTTGATCTTTTTCTTCAAAAAAGGGTTCATGAAATATTCTGCTTTTATATGATTTTTTGGTATTATTTTTTTTTGTTTATATTTTTATTAATGTAGTGCTTACGCATTCCCGAACCGAGGATCTATTGTAAACAGGCTCTCTATCCTCACAAAATAGGGTTAAGATCTGCGTGCACACTATCCTCCCCAGACCCTACGGTGTGCGGTAATACTTAGTATGTTGTTGTTGTTGTTGTTGTTGTAACGACGATAAAGATAGATTTGATCTCAACTATTAATGAATACAACAATAATCCAGTAAAATCCCACAAGTAGGGTTTGAGAAAGTAATGCATACGCGGACCATATCCCTATCCTGAGGGAATAGAGAGACTGTTTTTATAGACTCTCGACTCAAGAAGGCGTAAAGAGCTAATATACTAGTACCAGTAACAGAAAGTATAAAAATAATATTAACATAATAAGAACCAATATATAAATGGGAAAGCAATAACAATAAACAGTAAATAAGGCTTGATACAATGAAAAACAGAAGAATCAACTATTAACGGATGATAAATGTAAACCTTTATATGAAGTTCAGGGACAAATTTGGTATTTCCAAAAGAAAAAAAAGAGTTTCTTTTACTAATTTTAACAATATCTATACAATCTAATTTTCACACACCCAATCCCAAAAGAATATAAACTGATGCTAGAATTTAAATGAAAAGCAAGATGAAATTACAAATAAAAATATTGAAGTCAAGCACAATGGTTGTTGTTCACATCTACAGGTCCACCAGCTTGGGCAGCCATAGCAAGTTCAAATTGTTTAATGGAAATTGAAGGAAAAGAAATTAATTCAGGAGTTTTCAAATTTTCCCATCCTTTGATAGGATTAATGGTTGTTGATCCATCCCATCCTATGTGTGTTACATGCTTCACATCTGTTGGATATCCTATTTCTATCTCCATTTCCACTTCTTCCTCTTTGTGCACTACAAAAGAAAAAATAAGCAAATTCTAAGGATAAAAAAATTAGAATGAATATATTGGGCAGCGAATCAGAAATAATTTCTCTGTCCTTCCAGGATAGGGGTAAGATTGCGTACGTCTTACCCTCGACAGAATCCACTTGTGAAAAACTACTGGATTTGTTGTTGCTGTTGTATATTGGGTTGCGAATTTTCTTATCGGTAAAATTTGTCAGGAGTCGTTTGGTAGGAATATTAGAAAAAACAATGCAAACGTTAACTTTGCCCATTACTAATTAAATCTATGTATTACTAATACTTGTATTACCTATGAATCCAATTTGATATTATCCTATGTATAACTAATACATGGTATTGACAATATAAATGTTTCTAATACTTGCATAAATATAATTAAAGACATAATTGCCCCTCAAATCCTTCGAGATCTATTCCAAATACTTTTTGCCATATTTTATAGAAATGATGTTGCTCTCTCTTCTCTTTGTATGTTTTAGTCATGGAAAAAATAGTGTATAGAGTTAAAGAATATGGAGGGTATTTTTATATACAACCATTTCTTTTAGAAATTATATAATGATTTAATAGACCAAACCAAATTAATGCCGGTGCAGCTAATACCGGCATTATTAATACACCAAATTCAACACTATTCTTATACCTCCTGCCAAACGATTAGTGCTTTAATATAGTTTAAGACAATCTTAACTAAGAAAAAGACAGTATCTATGTTTTTTATTTTGCTTTTGTATGAATGTGGGAGGAAAGGTAAAAGAGAATTACTGGATGAGATTGAAATCTTACAAATATAAAGTATGGGCAATGGTTATTTACCAAATAATTGGGAGAAACCTTTGAAATGCCTTTTCAATCTTTGAATATTTTGTGAAAATGTTGGTCTTGTCATGGCCAAAAATCTCCAAAAGCTCTTCATTTTTACACTTGATGAGCTCTCTTCTCCTTCTTGACTTTCTTGAATAAGTCACATCCAAAAGTAACAATGTCAAACAGAGAAAAGAATAACAATTAATACAGAGGCACAACAAAAGCAATTGCAAATATTTTATCTGCGTAGGAAAAACTTATTCGCACTTGGTGTTTACACTAACGCAGTGAATATATGACCTATGCCTTAAAACCTCTTGTCAGTAGATCATAGTTAAAATAGCACGCATTTAATCTTGATTTATGACTTAACCATGATAAATCAGTATAATTTAATATAACATCAGGTTCAAATGAGTTTTATCCGTTCAATATAAGTGGTTTTAAACGAGAACTATCTATTCATCAAAAGCCTACAGTAAATGAAGAAAAAATCGCATGGGCTAACCAGTTTTTGAATTTATAATTAAAAAATAATCAGCATTTGCAAAGTTATGGAACAATAGCTACTATTTTATGGGACATAAAATCTGGACAAAAATACCTTAGCTGAAACACGAGAAGTTTCAGCATAATATACTAGATTATGGAGCTCCTGCGTGTAAACTTCCAATATATTATGTCGGAACTCAAACACATTATGTTGGAATCTCATATGTAAAAAATTCGACCTCCAACATATTATGCTGGAATTTTTTCGGATTTTTAAGAAAGTTTTATTTTTACGTGAAAAAATCACTAAATTCCAATTACTGCGGCTATCCTACAATCAGCATCCGTAAATCAGGCTATTTCTGGTTTTTAACTGTAAATGAACCAATAAACTAAGAAAACCAGGCCTCTTGGTTTGAAAGATTTTACTATAGGATTAGCGTCTTAATAATACTCAAACTTAATATAAGTAATATTAAATTTATATATGAACCCAATATTTTCGACACAAGGGGGAGAGAGACATACTTGTTTTGTCAGGTGGATTAGTGTTTGTTTTCCCAGATTGGCTGCTCACTGCAACACTTGACTCAGAACCACACACTACAGAAAATGGCAACATAAAAAACTTCTCTATAGATTTTTCCTTCATATTTCTTTCACTTAGCATTTGAAATCGATCAACAGTGAAGAGATATAATATAAAGAGAGAATATTAATGTGTTAACAATTAGCTTTATGAAGAAGTTAAAATGATTTAGGTTATAGAAATGTATTAAAGCAGGTTGGTTTGGTGGCATTAGAGAAAAGCAAAAAGAATATATGAAAATGATGGAGTGGGTTAGAAACTTAAAAGAGTAGATATATATATAAGTTGGTTAAACTGTGCAACTCATGCCCAATATTAGCTTCATTACTTGTCCTATTTTAATAAATAAACTGAGCCCACAGATCAACTCCTCCACCCCCAACAAGTTTTTTTTGTGTGTGTGACTGGTATATATGCCACATAAACACACACACACACACTTATTTTTTGTTCTCACCCATTTTTCGATATTCAGATACACCCGATTAAAATCGTATTCGCCCCGAAAAGTCTCATATTAGATGAAATTCGAAAATAGCCAGATTTATAAGTGGTAATTGAAAAATAGTCACAATTTCAAAGTAATCAAAATTTAGCCACTTTTCATGTAAAGAAAAATCTGAATGCAACACTGTTCAAAATCTGGAAAATATTCCAGCACAACATATTGGATTTCCAGCACAATATACTGGACTTCCAGCATAATATACTGGAATTCCAGTATAACATACTAGTCTAGCATAATATGTTGGAAATTCACACACTCGTGCTCCAATCTCCAGTATATTATACTGAAACTTTCCGTGTGTTGGAGTTCCAGCATGGAAGTTCATATATAGGTGAACCAATCTCCAGTATATTATGCTGGAACTTTCGGTGTTGCAACAAAATAATGGCTATTTTTCATTGACTTTGCAAAGGCTGACTATGTTTCAATTACCAGTCTGAAAACTGCCTAGCTCGTGCTATTTTTACTCCCATATTGGGTGGTAAGTAGCTCCCTAGCCAAAGCGACTCTATTCTAAGAGTCAAACACGAGACAATTGGTTAAGTATGAAGGAGTACCTATCGTTCCACTAAGTCCTTTGTTGATGTAGTAGGTAATTTACTTTATTTTTCATGTTACTAATCCTACTTAATATAAATGATTATCTATAATTATCTTTTAAGTAATTTGATACCATAAATTTCTTTTATTATATTATTAATGTATAAAAGTTAAACGTGTTTTAATATTTATTTTAAATTACTGTAACTAGCTCGGTAATCCTACGATTAGTTTGGTCTTCAACTTTTCTAAGGCAAACTAGACTTTGGTCAAAAGCTTATAGTTTCGAGTTAAATAACAAAAGTATGACTTTGGTTTTGAATATATTATCTAAATCTGATCATAATTTTGATCTATTTGGTCATCTGCAACTAAAATTTAATTATTGACTCTATTTTTGTCTTTTGTGTAATAAGTTCTTAATATTCTTCTTCAAATTAAGTCTTAAATTTTATTGACAACTATTATCCCATATAGGGGCGGATTTAGGGACGGAAGCTCAAATCCTCTTTGTTGAAAGTAAAATATGTTTTTTGCCTCTATCTATTATATCTTGAATCTCTTTTAGCACAATCTAAAAGCACAATCTCTTTTATTTTCTTTAACTTTTATATGATTTGAACTCCCTTAACAAAAATCCTGCCATTGATACCATAATTGGCCAATTTTGACCATTAAAGTAAAATTAGACATTAAAACAAGATGAAAAGGTAACTAATATACTTGATTGCTCTACATTATAGATTTTATTTGCCATTTTCCTCCTTTTTTTGGGTAAAAATTTCAAGAGGACTTTAGATAGTTGCACCATTTCAAGAAAAATATATTTTTATCACAAACCAAAATAGTTATCTTAAATCACTAAAAGTTGCGATGGAATAATAAATACTCTTTTATTTTTAACTAGATATACTTTGTGCTCAAGCCCTTGCTAGAAAATGTTTTGTCCCCAAAGTCAGGCTTTCGACGTGGATCTGAATTAATCAAGTCCAAAGTAGTTAACAAACACTAATATGCATGTGGGAAACCACAAAAAACGTTATATTTATCTATCGAATATAGCTTTTCTACCTTCACGAGGTAGAAGTAAGGTATGCATACACACTACTTTGTACGGGCATGTTGTTGTTGATGATGATTTAAGTAGGGCATATTAAGTCATCCTTAAAGATACTTCTACAATCTCTCTTTTTAGTTTAGTAATCATAAATGAATCAAGTACTCCTTCGTCCTTAACCAGAGGTCTCAGGTTCGAATCCCTGGGTATGAAGTCGTCTTTGTTAAGGAATATTTTACCTTTCAATGTTGGATTTTTCTGTGCGAATTCGAATTTAGTCGGACCCTAATATAAATATCGAACACCGAGTGAGCAACAAAAAAAAAATCCTAAACTCATTCCTAACTCTTCCAATCACATTGCATGGGGAAGAGTAAATCCAAAGGGATTTTATATAAAATATGATTCAAAATGGCCACGAGTATTTCTTCATTTTCACAAAAAGGAAAGAAAGTCAAAGAGTTTGGTGTACTTTGATACTTATTGAACACCAGAAGTGGAATGGAGTGTTCTTTAATTTTCCCTCTTTTCACTTCCTTCTAAATTTGGTTGCTCCTTTTAGGTAGGCTTTTTCTAACTAAATCATTTCATCCGTACTTGTCCAGTATTCTAAAAATATATTTTTATTTTTATTTGTTACTTTTAGTATATCAAGAAAAGATAATTTTCTTTTTTCTATTATACCCACAATATTAATACTCATTTCAAATTATTTTCTCAAAATTATTAAAATATACATCAATTAATATGGGTATTATAATATATTATGTACTTCATTTATTATTTTTTAAAGAACGTGAAAAGTCAAAATGCAATAAGTAAAAGTGAACGGAGGGAATAATTGTCATTTGCACCATATTTATTTCTTGTTTAATCATCAATATATAAAGTTCATCATTTAATTCAAATTCGTGATGAATAAATCCATTAAATAATATAAAGTGCTCCTTACCAAAAGGATCTTTATTTTGGGAGCTTGAACCTGAGTTCCCTTGTAAGACATAGATTCGATTTTGATAATTATTTTGAGTACTTTTTGATGTAAATAATTCACAGTTAAATTGCTTTGAGTATTATGTATGAGGGTGATTACTCTCTTCAATACTGTGTTATGCTAAAATAATATAAAAATTAAACTAACCGTTAAACCAATGTGAACTTATTTATTTAGCACTAACATTAGGAGTTCATATTATTAAAATAACTAGTCTTAAGGTACGCGCTTTGTGCGTATACCTATATTAATGAACACACAGATCTTAAAAATTACATACATATTATTAGATAATTTGTTTGAGTTATAAAATATGATTCAAGATTTTTTTTAAAATAATAAATATTATTTTCATTTAGTTAGCTTAACAAATGAATTTTTTTTATTTAGATGCCTTATTGTTATTTTTCGGATTTATATCGAAACTTATGAAAATTTGATAATATTTATAATTCTTTAAAGATTTATCAAATAACACAAATGAAAAGGGCTCCAAAAGCGGATGCGATCGGCCTCAGAAGAGGGGCTCCAAAAGTGGATGCGATCAGGCAAGGGTAGTTTTGAAGGGAGAGTTGAGCGGAATCATGCATAAGGAGCAACAATCGCTATTGATAGTTCCAATCTTTCTAATCTTTCTTTCTCGTCTGAAGGCTCTTTTTGGCTTCGGACAAACACTTTTTCTCTAAGCCAAATTCTCTATTTTGGTACACGCCAAAGAGCCATCAATCACTATGATCGATCTCTTGGTCTTTTAATAATTTGCGAATGAAAAAAATTGGCATTATATCTTCTAAAAATTTGATAGTGACAATGTAAAGTTTAAGGAATGACTAATATTTTATAAGAAAAAACTTAGTATATAAATTATAGTGAGACGTTTCCATTTGTTGGACTGAATGCAAGAAAGAAACAAATGACAGCTCATTTATAATCTAGTTGCCTTCTAAAATTTTACCTTATTTCTAAAATTTGTTTTCCACTGATTTGAATCTTTATTTTTTTATTAAAATTAATTTTTCTATATTTTATGATTTTTTTTTCAATATACTCTTATTACAAAAATAAAATTTATGTACTTTAAGCGTTTTGTCAATTTAACAAAAAAAATATTTATGATGGGTTAGTCTTATGTTTTGATGATCTAACAAATTTTATGTCAAGAACCAAATAAAGGACCTGATGCGTAACCAACACAACCAATCAACATAAACTCAAGAAATCTGGGCAGTGTACGCATGAACTCTCTGGAAACAGTCTGGGGACCTGATCCCTTGACATTCCCCTGATGGAAGTACAAGTCAACTCTACAGCTGGAAAGCTATGACAGAAGTGACTGCCTATAACTGTGCACGCTACAGTGCAGAAACAGTGCAACAATCACTTCCCATTGCTTGAAGAGTGTACCAACTAAGCATGGGTATCCTTCTTGGGATGTCCTAGGGATATAATATTTTGTTTGGAGAAAAACAAGCTATTCACTTGAGCATTTACTAACATTCTTCATAGCATTGAAGATCTGCTCCAGCATTGAAGACTCAAGTGTGTCGAGAACAAGAAGATAACTCCACTAAAACGGACCAGTTTCACTACGTGTTCTTAGGTGTCCTTTAGTTGAGTTGTAATCTTGTATTTTGTTTATATTGTATCCTATCTTGCTTTATTAGAAGCTTTGTTTTAGGAAATAAAAATTCATAAACCACCCGTGTTTGTGTTGTGACTAGCCTTAGTCATAAGTCAAAGTCTTTGTAACTAAGTTAGTAACAAAGTGGCTTGTAGTAAGTACTATAAGTTAGTGTGTGAAAGTCTTTGTAAGAAAGTTATTACAAAGTGGCTTATAATAGTTGAGATTACAAGTTAGTGAAGTTGAAATCCTACCTCTATAAGTCGTGGTTTTTGTCCCCTTGAGTTGGGATTTTTCCACGTAAAAATCCTGTGCTTCTTTTACTTACTGTCTCTATTTATAACTCTGAGGGAACTGGTAAAGGACCAGGTCTCTTTACTGTTGGTGGACTCATAGAAACTATCAATTGGTATCAGAGCAAGTTCTTTCTAAAAGGTTAACACCTAGAAAGGATCTATAATGGTTGCTCCACCCAACTTTGAAGAAGGACAATCAACATATCGACCTCCCAGATTCAATGCTCAGTACTACGGATGGTGGAAGACGCGTATGCATGACTTCATAATGGCTGAAGATTCAGAGCTATGGGATGTCATTTGTGACGGTCCCCATGTTCCTATGAAGATGGTAAGAGATGATGGAATCATGGTGCCCAAGACCAGAAAGGAATTCAGTGACATCGACAGGAAGGCTGGGGAAAAGAACTTTCGTGCAAGAAAATCTTGGTACGTGGTATAGGACCTGATGAGTACAATAGGATCTCTGATTGCCAATCAGCAAAAGAGATGTGGGAAGCCTTGCAGACTACTCACGAAGGAAGGACTCAAGTAAAACAGTCCAAGATCGACATGCTTACCACTGAGTACGAGTTGTTCCTGATGAAGGATGATGAGTCTATACAAGACATGCATACTAGATTCACCTCCATCATTAATGAGATTCACTCACTGGGAGAAATAATTCCTAGAAACAAGCTGGTACGGAAGATTCTAAGTGTCCTACCTAGCTCATGGGAAAGCAAGGTGAATGCTATCACTGAAGCAAAAGACCTACATACGCTAACCATGGATGAGTTGATTGAAAATTTAAAGACATACGAGATGAAGAAGAAGAAAGACAGTGAAAGAAGGGAACCAAAAAGGGAGAAGAACCTGGTTCTCAAAGCTGAAAGCAATGATTCAAGTAAGGAAGATAGTGACATGGCCTATCTCACTAAGAGATTTCAAAAGATGGTTCGAAGAAACGATGATATACCAAGAAGAGGCAGTTCAAGCAAGCCAAGAAACTATGATCTGTGTCACAAATGTGGAAAATCAGGACCCTTCATCAAGGACTGTCCACTTCTAAAGCAGGAGCCTTACAAGCACAATTCTGACAAGATAGCAAAGAGGAACCAGGTTCCTAATAAACGATTCAGCAGGAAAAGTGCAGCTGACAATGTCGTGAAGCAGGATCTTGCTGCGTAGGGAGATTCCTCTAGCGAATTAGAAGAGGAACCACAAGCTGGAAACAACTCCATGATGGCGGTAGAGAACGAAGGAAAGGAGTATGATTCTCTGTTCGCTCTAATGGCTCAGTCTGATGATGATAAAGAGGATGACAATGATGAGGTAAACTTCAGGATGTCCAGGGAAATCTGAAGTCCTATTCTTCTAAAAAATTAATGTCATTAGAAAATTTTTTATTGATACTTACTACAACTTAGTTGACTATAAGGATACATTGACCATAGAGCTAGGAGAAGCTGAAAAATCTGGAGATGATCTGGTTGTTTGTGTGGTAGATTTGAAAGAGACCATAAGTGATCTTGAAAAAGAAAAAGAATATATAACCTGTAGAATAAACAATGTTGAAAATGAGAGAGATGGCTTAATGGTAGTGACTTTAGACTTGAAAGAGACCATTAGTAACCTTGAGAAAGAAAAAGAAGTGCTAGCTGAAAAAACAAATAATGCAGAAAATGAGAGAGATGACCTGAATGTAGTGGTGGTAGACCTGAAGGAAACAGTGGAAAACCTGAGCAATGAAAATAATATTTTAGCTAAAAAGATTAATGTTGTCGAGCCCTTTTGGTGGAAATCACAGATGTCGCGCCCCCTCTTTCCTCGTGGAGATCGGGTTTATGACATTCGGTTGAGACACCTCTTTCCTTTTGGGAAAGGGGTTTGTGTTTTTGAGAGTCGCCACCTAACGATTTTTAAAGGTGCGTTAGGACACCAAAGGGGTTCATTTACAACTACGTTGTTAACTAGAGATAGGATAAGGGCTTGAAATTATCCTAAGGGGAAGGTGTTAGGCACCCCTCAGGATCCACAAGTGTGGTTCCCGGCCAAACAGATTTTGTGAATTTGTACGGCTTAGCGAACAAACAAATAAATTCTCAAATAAGAGGGTAAGTCTTAAGCATGCAGATGTTTGAAAATAGTAAAGAAGGTTAGATTTTGAAAGGATTACGATCTAAGCATATAAAGGGTATCCTAGGTTTATAATAATATGGATCACATCAATGCAATACCCGGTATGACACTCTTCGAAGAGGGGCTACACGTGGTATTAGCGCACCGGTCATCATATCCATATTCTACCCTTTCCCACCCCGTGAAGGTAATTAAAGCGCGTGTTGGTCACGAACTCTATTGCATGCTGTTACCTGTCCCTTCCTATTAGTCCCGGAGGAATTTAGGACTTCTATCCTATAAAGGAGGTACTAGGCATACCCTCAGGTTATAAAGGTAAAAATTACTAAGGTGACACATAATAAAACATATAGGACTTCAATTAAGGGGAGAATGGAAAGCAAATAAAAGGCTCAAGTATACCTCCACACATAGTACACATATTCAGCATGACTCATACACAGTTAAGGTCCAGATCCTAAGCATGGTATCTAAGTGAGAACACAAAGACAGATTTATTGCATAACTCAGAGAGGAAGTCTTAATCAGGCTTGCCTACTGGTTTTAAACATGCTGACAGTTGAACACTAATCACAAAGGACAGTTCTGATTTTTTTTCTTTATGGCTGATTACCTTTGTTAAAAGGGTTTCAGATTACCAATCCTAATAGCCTGTGATTCTAAGTGTTTACCAAAGACCGATTTCCAGCTTATTAGAACAGGGACTATTTAGACATGTATACTTAAATTAAGTTTGATTTGAGTAAGTATGACCCTAAGGCATGATTTCTAATGCAGCATGATAACTTAAACATGATATTTCTAAATGAATGCAAGACCACAACATTATGCACAACTTCAGGAATAACAGAGGTGACAGATTTTAATCGTTGTTTACCTAGAACAGGATCTCTACGTGTATAGCATGATTGCATATTTGTTAACACCTTTGTTCTAAGGCATGATCTAGACTATATTTTTTTCAGAATGCATGGACAGAATCAAATTGTAACAGTTTTTGTCGTTATTACTGATCCTATGAACAAGATTTCTAAGTGAAGGCAAGGAGTGATGACATGCTGAAAGAAAAGCAGATGTATGAACCTAAGTGACATGGTATCTAAATGAATGGCATACTTGATTCCTAGACATGGTTACTAGTGCGCATATAAAAAAAATAAACCTAGAAAAACATGATATCTACCCATACTTACACTATAACATGCATATCCCCACCCATTTCCACTATCCAACCCCAGAATCATTTTTACAAATTATTACAAACCTCTGAATATGATTACATAATTAAAAGGAAAATAAGAAGTTAACTATAAGGAGCCTTCCATAGTAGGCCCAAGTTTCCAGATCCTCAAATGCCAATGGTTCACAACCCTTCACATGATCCAGGTGTGTAAAAGTTCCCTAAGGATCTCAAAGGATCCCGGGCAGCGCTCACACCCAGATTTCATAGCCAAGATAGAGTAAGTGCAGTGTGGAAAAGCCAGCTCTTGTGTTTCAAAGTTTAGAGGGAGCTCAAGGGTCCCAAGGCAGTGCTCATACAAGAGGGGCAGAACCTAATGTCTAAGAGTATAGTGGAAGTGCTCATAGTGAGTAAGAACAATTTTAAAACAGTTTTGAGAAAAAGAGAGGTTTAATGAAAATTATCTTGAAAAGGGTAAGGCAGTAGCACAACCAACATACTCAAACAGCACACACAAAATAATAAACAGGAATTAAGACAAGTTCCGCAACCACAAGTAGGGAGATGAGGGATTGGGGACAAGTATGAAGCACATAGGAACAGGCTTGCACACAAGTAGGCCTCAGAAAAGTATTACAAGACTTAAACTGTCATAGCATAGTCCTTTACAAGGATTCATATAACGATCCAAATAGCATCAGGTTGAGGGGTGTTAGAGTACACACTATGTTCAGAACTACATGCTTATCATGGGCAGAAGTTTTAATGGGACATATAGAAATTAATAATCATGCTGGACTAGAGAGTAACCATATAGATAGTTTAATAAATAGGCTTGCTAGTTGCAGGGTAAGCAATAAAACCATAAGTAGACACATAATAGGAATAAAAGGAACTGTAATACAGGCTGAAGCATGTTGTTTTGGAAACCTAAAATTAAACTGAGAACATACCAGTTAGATGGTGAAGTAAGTGCAAAGTAAAGGAGCAGTAGTGTGCAGAGAAGGAGAGCAGCAATGTATAGAACATATAGACCAATAGAGTAGTAATGCAAATAGAACATTGGCATAGTAGAGCAAGTAGAGTAATAGAGTTACTCAGTCTTGGCTTTTAGCCGACTGAGTAGAAAGCAAACAACAAGAGAGAAAGAAAAGTTCAGAACAGAGTATGTTTGTGTGTGTGAGAGAGAGCTTGAACTGTGTGTGTTCGTGTCCATGCTAAGGAGAGAGTAGAGGTATTTATAGTTTAAAACATGCAGAAGAATAAGGTAAAGTAACAGTTTCAACAGTAATTATGGGAGTAAATAATAAATTAGAATCAAATTAGTAAAAGGACTTCCTTTAATTAAGGAGTCATACTTAGACGGTAATAAGAAGGATTAAAAATAAGGAAAGGAATCTTGAAAGCTGATTATAACACATAAGGAAAGAAGCCTAGGTATAGTATAGGTATATCATACGTAAGTAAGGCCAAGTTCAGAATTATACTTAAGGAAACTATGTATACTAATTTGACAGCAAAAATCATTCATAGAAATAAGGCAAGCAATAACTTAAACTCTGGAAATCAATGAGGGAACCCTCGATTGAGGTCCTAATTATAGGAAGTCAGTACCAATCAAAGGAGAATATCACATATGAGCGGGTTAATTATGCTACAGACAAGGAGAGACAGGAAATCACCATCATAATTAGGGAAAATACTTGAGAATCAGTAGAGAATATCATGCAAGATCAATGAAGTATTTAATCATAGAAATTCAGGGATTCACAAATATCAAATATAGCATTGATTTATCACAGCTTTATGAGAATAAGCATGTAATAGACACGAATCAAAAACATAAGAAGACTAGTATCACATAAGAGTTAGGGTTTCATATAAAGCACATTCTGAATCACAACATAGACATGATATAGGCAGAAGTAATCGAACCCAGAAACCCTAACAAGCAAACATAAAGTAAAATCATAGAATCATAGAATGTTCATGCGAAACATACAGATTAATTAAACATAGTACCCAAGACGAACTCAAAACCCTAAAAGTTGGGGTTTTCAACAGAATAACTCGGGTATAGGAGAAGACTTAAACAAATGTTTAAAACATACTGAGAATCATAGATTAGTACTAAAAATCAAAAGAGAAAGTGTTTTGAAAGGGGTTAAGAAACCCTAGTTTTTAAGATGAAGAAATTGTTATTAAGATAGGAGATGTTTTGAAGAAAACATGTGAAAACCTCAAAATACCCATAGATATGTTACAGATCTAGAAATATCATAGGGTTTTAAAGTTAGGGTTTCCATAGAAAACCCAAAGAGGAAAAAGAAACTCAAAGTCTTATCGGTTTTAATCGGAAGGTGTAAAGATCTTACTCGAACGGCCATGTGTGGCCGGAAAAATGGCATGAGATCATGGAGGTGAGTGAACCGCCTCTGGTTCACTTGAGAGC